>QRFJ01000691.1:757369-957369 GCA_006176705.1 Cocos nucifera
GCTATGCTTCATACTTATTAGTAATCTTTGAATAGTCTAGTACATTCACAGAAATGGATCGCAATTGGGAGATATGATCCATGCTCAAGCAAAATAGGTTATTGTTGGGGGCGAACCCGCTCCTGCCGAAGTTTGGCCAGATATCTAGTTACTGAATAATTCTGTTCGATAGCGATGTCCAAGATTGACCCTCGATCGAATTTGTAAGATCCCTTCGAACCTCCCTCGGATGAGCTTGAATGGCGGGGAAGGCCAAGCTCCTCCATCTTAGGCAGCCGACCTTTTCCGATCGCAAGCCTTCCAAACTTTTTCTTCAGCCAGACTCCTCCACTAGTCAGACTTCTTCCGAACTTCTAGTTCAAATGGACTTCTCCATCCCAGGCAGGCTTTCTTCGACATTTCTCCAGCCGACTTTTTCCGATTGTGAGTCTTCCAAACTTTTTCTTGAGTCGGACTCCTCCATCAATCAGACTCCTTCCAAACTTCATCCTCAATCAAACTTTTTTGTTAGTCGAACTCCTTTCGAATCCATCCAGCAGGCCTCCTTTCAGGTTTCTCTAGCAGACTTCCTTCCAGATTCTTCTAGTAGACCTCCTTCCGAATTCCTCCAATAGTCCTCCTTCTGAATTCCTCCAGCGGACTTCCTTCTGGATTCCTCCAATGCACTTTCTTCAGGATTTCTCTAGCGGACTTTCTTTCGAATTCCTCCAGCAGACCACCTTCCAGATTCCTCTAGCGAACTTTCTTTAGGATTCTCCAGGATAACTTTCGAACATCCTTTGATCAAGAACTCCATACAGTCGCCTAAAAGAGCCTCCGTGCCTATGCGGATCAAGCAATCTGCACAGCATGAACCTACTTACACGTAGACAATCTTGAAGAAGTCCGAACTGCGCTGGAGTTGATGGAACTTGAAGCTCTTCGTCGCTAGCGCCTACCTCCTCCGAACTTCAACTATTAAATTTCAACGAACTGGCACGTCACGACAACAGAGACCACCCTCCATAACAAACTCCACGTTGTCCTGAATGGCCTACTACCGGACAGTTACAGCTGTCACTATCAGTTTGTTACAAACTCCATCTATATAAGAGATCCTCCAGATATGCTTTCTTCTCCAAGCTCTAAGCTCTTCTTCTCTTCTTAAAACTTTGCTAAAATCTCTTTGAACACTCCATTTCTATTGACTGAAAGAGCTGACTTGATCGTCGGAGGATCTTGTCAGAGCCACCACATCCGACTCTAGATGAGACTTATTTTGTAGGTCACCGACGGCAATCCCATCTTCTCTTACTCCAGCCTCGATTCTGGCGATAACTAGATTTTGCACCAAGAGGATTGGCGCTGAAAGAAGGACCCTCTTTCTCTTGAGGTTTTTTTATTCTTAAAGAAGTACTCAGCAGAGATCTCTCTCCTTCTCCTTGAAGTTCTTCTTCCCCAGTCGATCTCACGAGGATGCCTCCTAAAAAGGGTTCCATCCGACGGTCAACCACCTCCACAACAAGATCTCATCTAGATTTGCCCACCTCCATCTCATCCTCGGCATCTTAAGTTCCACCGATGGCAATTAATGGTAGATGTAGAGCAATTTAACCAACTGGTTCAGTAGGTTAGGGGTCTCACTAAAGCAGTGTAGGCCATTCAGCAGCAACGACCTTCGATGCCAATCCAATCGGAGCAAGCTTCTCTGAAACCCCAGGACCCAGTCTAGGGACGTCCGAATTGGGCGAGTCAATCGATCACCTTTGAAAAAGAGAAGCAGAGGGTAGGAAGCCCTACTCTGACCATGACTCTACCCTTGGAGGGACTCTATCCCCGTTCAGCTAGAAAATTTTAGAGATCCATGATTGCAAAGATCTCCTAGACCAAAAGCTATGAGAAATGAATCAGCGGATTGAAGAACTCCACCATGCTCCTTTCTCTTATGGTAATGATATCTGCATCGACCCTCCTTTCTCTCATCAAATCATGTAGGAACCAATCCACCGAACTTCAAGCTTTCTTAATTCGAGAGCTACAATAGGATTACTAATCCGGTCAATCATCTAAAGGCCTTTCAAACCATGATGCTGCTCCATGGTGCACCAGACGCCATCTTATGCCAAGCTTTTTCATCTACTCTGAAGAAAGCAACAAGAAACTAATACTCGGCACTAAAGTCGGGTATGATCTTTTTTTTCAACCAGATAAGCCATCAATTTGTGGCTCATTTCGTCAGTAGCCAGCATCTCAGGTGAGGTTCGAACTTTCTCATCAACATCAAATAGAAAAAGGAAGAATCCATTTGGGCTTATGTCAATCACTTCAATGCTGCTGTCCTTAAGGTCCGAAATCTAGACCAGTCTATTGCCATGGCCACGTTGAAGGGAGGCCTTCAAAAGAATGATCTATTATTCTTCCTAAAGAAAACATACCTTAGAAATTTTATCGATCTACTAGCTCGAGCTGAAGGATATGCCCGAGCTGAAGAAGCCTTCAAGTTCAAGGATGAAAAAACTGCAGGAGAGCGGCAGGCCGGCGAATCTAGCAAGTTCATAGTTGAAGAAAAGTCGAACGAAGTTCGGCCACACTTCTAGACTCCTTTCGAGTGCAAGCAAGCCCAAACTCCTCCTTGAGCTCATCGTCAAGAAAGCCTTGATAGAAGGGTGCGAAGAGATTCCCCTCTAGAAGATTTCACAACTATGCCCCCCTTAATACTTTTTTTCTTTCACATGAAAGCCTTCTTAGCTCATGCCCAAAATCTGATCTCATCTGATTTATTTTTGGCATTAAAAAGGGAGAGAGTTTAGGCGGTTTAAAACTTTATCCGATAGAGTTCTAGGTGTTGAAGTCTTGCCCCTTTTTGCATGGACTCCTTTCACGCAAACACTAAGAGGGAGGGGGTGGCATGGACATCAAATTAGTGTGAGAAATCTCATGCTAAAAACTTAGGAAGGGTGGCAATTAAAAGTGGGGCATGGGGTTTATATGGTGCTAAGGGAGAAAGAGAGTCCCAGTCAAATTGGGAACTCTCTTGAATGCTTAATTAAATCCTAACCAATTTAGGATTTAGATGCACCCAAGACTAGATAAATTCCTAATCTAATTAGGAACCCAATTAGATCCTAATCTAATTAGCAAATTAATTAATTCAAGTCCTAATCAATTCAGGAATTGATCTTTCTTTAAATTGGTTATCACATAATCCAATTAGGCTTGATCTAATCAAACCCAAACCAAACCAAATTGAATCTAATTTTATTAGACTTGATTTCAGTCCTAATGCTCAATCAAATTAAGCCAATTAGTAATCTAATTGCTAATTAATCCTTCTATAATTCACTAATAATTAGCAAATTAATTTATTACAACTTTTGCATTTGATCAATCATCAATTATATTAACAATTAGATCTCTCTGTGATTCATAATCATAGATCAACCATTTGATCAGACGAAGACCTCTTTTGTGTGTGACTTCATATATTCAATTCTATCTGGTAGTGGGATTTATTATGATCTCCATCAACAATGTCATTGAAACTTCTTTTAATAGATTGAAATATTTCTAATTTAGCCAATTAAGAATTATTAATTATAAAAATAGTTCTCATTGGTCCCATAATTCACTAGTGACACCTAGCAGTATGTAGTGGCAACCTAGCAAAATTGAATAATGAATCTCTAGATGCAGTTACCATATAATCTAGTTCTTCTATCATGAGTCTCGACATGATGCAGCTTAAGGATAACTCGTCAAACCTGATCGTCTATTATATGCAAGATTTAATTGACTCGAGTTCATGTGAGATATTATACAAATTTTTTTCCATCATTTACCTACCATGGTCATAGATTTTAGAACTCAGTCTCATGAATTACATAGGATATCTTTCTATCTACCAGGATCGACAAACCCCATCTTTGTGCACACCTTATTTCTACAATAGGCCTACTATAGCCAATATACACCATAAGGTACCAAAAGAGTAGGTAACCAAGTGTTGGTGCAATCAAACTATAGCAATCCCACTATGAATAGCCAAGGCATCATAGGTTAAAGAACTATCAACACAACTGCAACTTTGAGTAGATCACTGATGAGTGGATAGTCATTCTAGTGACTTCTTTTATTGGTTACATACAGTACTCTTGATCTCTATTTCACTCTAGTATCTTTACATTATATACTCGAAACTCATCTAACTATGAAGAAAAGTGATCTGTACATCGATCTATCCATATCAGTCATCATTCCTATGACAATCCATCGATTGGGAGTATTTAAGAATTGATCCCAAATGACATGTGTCTTAAATTCTTAACTCTTAAGAATATGAGTCATTGTCAGGTTAACTTTTTGGATGATTCATGTGTTAGATATATGTGCCCTAGAAGCCAGAATTGGCTGACACTTATAATACACTTCTAGGGGCAAAATTATAATTTTGACTAAAAAGCAATAAATAGGTTATTTTCTATCACATATGTGTATTTAGTGTCTGTGATACATCCTTTGAGTTAATGGCAATGATAATTCATATTTTCAAGAGTTGAAAATTTAAGACATGAATAATCATTATTAACTCATAAAATGCTCTCGACCATAGGACCATCACGAGGATGGTGATTGATCCAAAATATTGGTGTACAATCGCTTCTCTTTAGTAGATGAGTCTTGAGTCTACGGTGTGGAGACATCAGAGCGAGAGTACAAGTACTCGTTAGAGAATGAGGGCACTGAGCATGATCACCTCGAGTAGTCATTAGGGAGTCTACCTTCTCGTCAATGACTGACTCGATGCTGCAGTAGTGTGTTTGGTTCTTTGACCTGAGGTGCATCGGTAGTTCACCTTGAGGGTGTTATAGTTTGACTACACCATTACTCAATCTCCTAGCCATATGGAAATCCTGAGGTGTATGTTGGCTATAGCATGTTCATTGTAGGAACTGGATGGCATCAAGATGGAATCTATCTACCTCGGTGGTAGAGGAGCAGCCGTATGATGATCATGAGAATCAAGTCTAGAAGTCCATGGCCATGGCAGAGTGAAATAATAGAAAGAGTTTCTATTTAGATTTTCACATTGGACTCGAATCGAATGATTACATCATATGACAGAGACTAGGGTTTGACGAGTTTACCTTAACCCTAATCTGATCGGGGCTCAAGATAGAAGAACTTAATCACACAGGTAGCTGCACCAAGAGGTTTGCATTCAGCTCTGATGGGTTGCCACCATATACTGCTAGGTGTCACTGATGGATTTTGGGAGCAATTAGAATGATTTAGATGATCGATCATTCTAGCTGTTCGAATCAGAAGAGTTCTGATCCATCGAAAGGAGTTTCGATGATGTCGATGATAGAGATCATGACATATCCCATTACCATACAGAACTGAACCTAACTAGGTCACACAAACAAGGGTTTGAATCTGGTGATCATCAATTGAACTGATCCAGTTCAATTGATCTGAATGAGATTCAATTAGGTTCAAGAAAATCGTGCTAGCACTCGATTGAACCTAATGTTCTTCTTTTGCTATCATAAATAAGTTGTCCTGTCTGAGCCAAAGGAGTTTGTGCTCAATCAGAGGCCTTCATATGGTCTGACTGGAGGTTGTCCAAGTCAGAAAAGGTTGTCTTATTTTGTAAGACATTACCTGCCATTTTTGGTCACCTACCATTTCTTGTTCTTTGACTTTGGTCAAAAGTCTACCTTTGACTGGTCAAACATTGACCATTGACACTTTGACTTTTGACCACATGTCATGCACCTATTGGAGAGCTGGTGGGGGCCTGTCCCCCTGCCAGAACCTGGCAAGGAGGAGGGCGCACGCCACCCTAGGCGTGCACCCAAGTTGGAGGCGCCCTGGAGTCCTTGTTGGACAAGGACTCCACCTCCCTTTTGGATTCCAATTAGAGTTCTTCTAAGAATCCAGTTTGACTGGTCTTAGGTGCCCTCTAAGGAGGAATCTAGGGGACTCTATTCCCACCAATCAGATTTAGATCTAATTTCATAAAGGGTTGTGATTGGTTGGGAAGAAGAGAAGTTGGATCACAGTCAGTCTATAAATAAGACCCTGTGCCCAACTCAGATTAAGATGTGAATCAGAATTCCCCATGCCCAAGGCCTTTTCTCCTCTCCTCCTCCACGCCAAAGCTTCTTCTCCCTCTCCTTTCCACGTCCAAAATAGTTTTGGAGCTTGGTTGGTGCGATCCAGATCAAAGAAAGGAGATCAAAAGCAAGAAGGCTGCACTGCTGCAAAGGACGACTGCTGATCTTCAAAAGAAGTTTTGAAGATCCTCTAGATCAGATCCAGATCTAATTTTTGGAGACATGATAGAGAAGAAGAGGATCTCTAGATCTAGCTTGAGTGGATACCGGTAGAGGCCAGGCGCTTGCGTGGCTAGATCCAGAACCTTCCGCTGCATACAGGATCATCAACGGGTAATTGGATTACCCAAATTAGGTAAATTAAATTTGATTTAATTTATTTTTATTTTATTTTATTTATTAAAATAATAAAAATTAGATCTAAAACATCCCAAATCTGATATAGATCAAAGAAAAAAATTTTTGAAATATATCTCTTGATCTGATCAGATCTGAACGAACCTGGACCGAGAAATCAGGATTTCCCTTCATCATGGATATAATTAATGTTCGAAATAGTGTCTCAAAGATAATTGTCAGTCTATTGATGATTGAGCTAATTAATATAATTGTATATGAATTATTAATTGAATAAAAGTTACACTAACTTTTTTATCATAAATCTTTCATCTTCTAATGAACTCCTGTCTGATGTGATGAAGTCTTTAGGACTATTTAGAATTGACAAAGAAGGATTTATCATTTAGTTCTTAAAATAGTTCGTGATTGATGATACATTGTTACCAAGGATGATAACTTTTATCGAGTATAGATCGTTGTGTGCCATATAGGTTGGTTGTCCTTTTAACTAAAAAGTGTGGAGATACTGGTATGGCATGCAGATGAGATGTAGGCATATATCTGCATTGAATGTGATTAACTTCAGAGCTTTTCTACTATCAAGAATTGCTCTGATGGAATATAGGCATAAGTATTCCTCTGACCTGAGATCACTACAGTGACTTTCAAGCAACTCACTATGCTTTGGTGTCAGACTACCTAAATTTTTAATTCAATGATGAAAGATTTTTGGGTACAATCAAGTACTTGAGGAGTTGGTGCATGAGTCAAGATGAGATTGACCACTCCTGGACTCAAGAGCTACACTTAATAGTATTTCAATTTAGCAAAGCTTTGGCCAGGGTAGTCTTAGTGAGGGGTCATAGGATTAATTGCTTTAAGACACGATTTGAATGTATCTTTCAGGGTAGCAGTGAAACCCTAAGTCATCCTATGCATAGAGATCAAAGGAATGAATTATGTGGTAACCATATTTGTGAGCTCAAAAGTGGCACTTCCAAGTCTTAAAAATATGAGAAGATAGATCATGAAAAGATGGGAGCGAGCCAGAAGAGAAATCAGCTCTTCTAGCAAGATTTAGAAATTGGGCCGGCTCACCATGAGACTGAGCCAGCTAAATTGAAAACTAGGCCAACTCAATCCAAGACTAGGTCGACTAGGTCTTAGAGAAAAATTTAGATAAAAAGTAGTATTTTTGGACTATTGGCATAGTATATAATTGGGTCGGCTCAATCTGGGACTAAGCCGACCTAGTCGCAGGTTAGCCGGCTTAGTCTGAAACTGGGCCGACTCAATTTTCACGAGTTATTATTTTGTATACGTGGGTTGTTTGGATTTGAAAAGTTTTTCTATGAGCTTGGACTTGATCCTTTATAAAGTATATATACTAGAAATGGATCAAGGTTGTAAGAGTGCTGAAATATACTAAATAAAAGCTCTTTTCTCTCAGAAATCTCTTCTTCTCTTCTTTTCTATTCCTTGAATTGTTTGATCTTGCTTTTGCATTAATCTTTGAGAAGTACTTTCTTGTTGCTTGGTTAAACACTGGTGGCCACGTTGATCCGTATGAAAAAGCTTGCATTTTCGACATTTGGTATCAGAGCGGTGTTGCGTGGAAGGAAGACACCTAGGATTTATTACATCTAGGATCTATTGCATCAGATTTTATCCTAAAACTTTTAGTTTGCTTCATGGTTGTCTCTAGATTGAGATGGAGATTGTTTACATTGAGGAACGGTGATACAGAAGTTTAGAAAGAGGATCTAGGGCTAGTTAGAACTTCTTTGAAGGATAATTTTGCTAGTGTGTGAGATCGTGAAGGATGTTAGAGATCTGTTCTTGACTTGTTTGAAGTCATGGGATCAAGTGAATTCAAGGTGGATTTTGAGAAGTTCGATAGCAAGAAAAACTTTACTCTATGGCAGCAAAGAGTAAAGAACTTATTGGTTCAGTAGAGGATCTACAAGATCTTGATAAAAGAAAGGCTGACAAAAGATCAGTGCTGAGGATTGAGAAGAGTTGGAGAAAATTGCTTTTAGCATAATTTGGATGTGCTTGATCGATCAGGTTTTGCCTGAGGTTTGCATAAAAACTACGACAAAGAGGCTCTAAGAGAGACTGGAGAATATATACATGAGGAAGAACATGATGAATAAGCTATGGTTGAAGAAACAATTATATAATCTTAGGATGCCCAAAGGTGGAGATCTTATTGCACATATCCAAAGGTTTAATCAGGTGTGTTCTAAGGTGATGAGTTTGGATATGAAGATCGACGAGGAGGATCGAACATTGCTGCTATTATGTTCTCTCCCAGGTTCGTATGATGGTCTCATAACAATTTTAGTTTATGGAAAGGAGATCCTAAACTATGAAGAGATTGTTGGTGTGCTCTGATCAAATGAGCAAAGAAAAAAGATCTGCAAGGAAGATCCTAAGTTTGAGATCTTGACTGTGAAAGAAAGATAGGAAAGATCAAAGGAGAAGACAAGAGAAAAATCCAAAGGTAGATCAAAGTCTTGCAATCAGAGGAAGATGATATTGAAATATTATAAATATCATCAGTCTGGACACCTGAGAAGAGATTATCTCCTTTTGAGATAAAAAAAAGGGAAGGCTAGCAAAGGAGATGATATAGCTTCTATGAGCAGTGGAGAAGATCTGCTAGTTATATTAGATAGATCCACAGAGTATGATACTATATGGATATTAGATTCAACATGCTCGCACCACTATACTTCTCATCAAAAGTGGTTTGCTACCTATCAGAAGATCGATGGTGGAAGTATCAGCCTTGGAGATGATCATCCATGCAAAGTAGCTGGAATTGGCTCTATCAGGATGATAATGTACGATAGAATCATTCATACATTATCAAATATCAAGCATGTACTGAAGTTAAAAAAGAATTTAATTTTTTTGGACTACTTGGAGGAGCAAGGTTATGCTTTTAGTAGTTAGACTGGGAGTGGATGTCTAAAAATTTCTAAGAGAGTTTTGGTAGTGATGAGAGGTAGAAAACTGAGCAACAATCTTTATAGAATGGAAGGCTCAGTGGTAAATGATAGTTCAGAGGTGCTAGCAGCGATACAGGAGCAGCATATTTTATATTAGCTATGGCACTATCGGATGGGTCATATGAGTGACCATAGGCTCATTGAACTAAGCAGAAAAGGTATGATCGCAGCCCTGAAGAAGGAGGGCATAGATCTTTATGAGCCATGCATCTTTGGTAAATAGCATAGAGTGAAGTTTGCTAGAAGTACCAAGCACAGCAAGGGAGTGCTGGATTTAGTGCACTCGGATGTGTGGGAATCAGCTCCTATATCAGCTAGAGGTGGGGCAAAATACTTTATCACTTTCATTAATGATTTCTCAAGAAAGATGTAGGTTCATCTGATCAGAGAAATATCAGAGGTGTTTGTCCGGTTCAGAGCCTGGAGAGCTGAAGTAGAGAAGGAGTTAAGAAGATAGGTGAAGTGTCTGAGGTTGGACAATGGAGGAGAGTATACTAGCCTAGAGTTCAGAAGGTACTGTGAGAAAAATGGTATCAAATGCTATTACATAGTGAAGATGACTCCCTAGTAGAATGATGTCACGGAAAGGATGAACCGAACACTGATCGAGAAGGTACGGAGTTTGAGGCTGCAGACATCACTTCCAAAGTTTTTTTAGGGTGATGCTATAACTTTTTCTTATTTTCTTGTGAACAGGTCCCCACATTATAAGTTGAATGAAGGCATTCCAGAGGAGATCTGGAGTAGGAAGAAGGTGGAGCTTGGCCATTTGAAAGTCTTCGGTTGCATAGCCTATGCACATGTGGAGGCAACCGAGAGGAGCAAATTGGATCCAAAATCTCAAAAGATGATATTCATAGGATATCCACAAGAAGTTAAGGAGTATCTATTATAGGACTCTTAGGCACAGAAGTCAGTGATAAAAAAAAATATTATCTTTGATGAGAAGAGCATCTTGAGGAGGTCTGAGATAGATGAAACTGGAGAAACAGAGGTGAACAGTGGTGGCCTGTCAGAGAATGATGGCATGCAGGTTACATCCACTTATAGGAGTATTTCTATTAAGGTGAAGCTGGGTAGAAAAGTACTATCTTAGATTGAAAATAAGCATGAAGAACTAGCAGTTTAGACAGATATGTAGGAGCAGCCACAGACATCAGGCAGAGATTGAAGGAAAAAATCTGTTTCCCGGATCAGATTCATTCAGATCTGATTTGATCAAGAGGAATATTTTAAAAAAAAATTTCTTAAATTTAAATCAAATTTGATACTTTTTAGATCTAATTAGATAGATCTAATAAAATAAAATAAAAATAAATTAAATCAGATTTAATTTATACCTATTCTTGGGTAATCTAATTACCCTATGATGATCCTACTGATTGCCTGAGGTTTTGGATGTAGCCACGTAATCGCCTGGCCTCTACCGCTATCCACTCGGGTAGGATCTGGATATCTCCTCCTTCTTGATCTATCCTTCAAAGATCAGATCTGGATCTGATCTTGAAGTTCTTCAAAATAAATTTTGAAGATTCGATGTCGTCTCTTGCAACAGTGCTGCTTTCTTCCTTTCTTGTCGCCTTTCTCTTGCCTGGATCACACCAAACTTAAAGCCCAAAGCCTCTTGGGCATGGAGAGGAGAGAGAGGATCTGAGGAAGGCATGGAAGAGAGAGGGAGATAGTAATGTGGCTGGGTAAAGAGAGAGCTCCTTCAAAGCTAGGCGCAGATAGGGTTTATATAGATCCTGCTGCGCCATGCAGTGCCACATCATCCCGGCCAATCACATCTCTTCGTGCAATCAGATCTAAATTTGATTAGTGGGATGACATCACTTGATCTAATCAGATGAGAACCCCTCTCCAACACCCTTAGGTGGTGCTAAGACTGGTCAAAACAGAGTCCCTTAGCGCCACCTAGTTTGATTCCAAGAAGCAACTTGGAGTCCCATATGTATGGGACTCCAGGCATCCATATCCTTGGGCGCACGCCTCCTTAGGCATGCACCCCCTCCTTTCCTATTTCTAGAAAGGGGATAAGCCTCTATCTGCTCTCCTATGGGTGCATGACACTTGGGCAGATGTCTAAGTATCAAAGGTCAATGTTTGATCAAAGTCAAAAGATAAGAATTAGCAGGTAACGAAAAATGGCAGATGTTGTCTCAAATTTATCTCATAAATTAAGACAACCCTTTTCTCACCTGGATAAGCTCCAGTCAGACCAAGTAAAGGTACCTGAGTGAGTACAAACATATTTGGCTTAGTCGAGACAACTTTTAATGATTGTAGAAGGAGAACATTAGGCTCAATCGTATGCTAGCACGATTTTCTTGAACCTAATTGAATCTAATTCAAATCAATTGAACTGAGTTAGTCTAATTGATGATATCCAGATCCAAACTCTTATTTGTGTGACCTAGTTAGGTTTAGTTTTGTATGGTAATAGGATATGTCATGATCTTGATCATCGTCATCATCGAAATATCTTTCGATCGATCAGAACTTTTCTGATTCAGACAACTAGAATGATTGATCATCCAAATCATTCTAATTGCTCCCAAAATTCACCAGTGACACCTAGCAGTATATGGTGGCAACCAATCAAAAACTAAAAATGAACCTCTTGGTGCAGTTACATGTGTGATTAAGTTCTTCTATCTTGAGCTTCGATCATATTAGGGTTAAGGTGAACTCGTCAAACCCTAATTTTTGTCATATGATTTAATTATTTGATTCAAGTCCGATGTGAAAATCTTAATAAAAACTCTTTCTATTATTTCACTCTGCCATGGCCATGGACTTATGGACTTGATTCTCATGATCATCATAGGGCTACTCCTCATCTACCGAGGTAGATAGATTTCCTCTTGGTGCAATTTAATTCCTATAATGAACTTGCTTTAGACAATATACACCTCAAGATTTCGAATGGCTAGGAGATCGAGTGATGATGTAGTCAAACTATAATATCCTTAAGGTGAACTGTCGATGCACCTCAGGTTAAAGAACCAGATATACCACTATAGCTTCGAGCCAGTCATTGACGAGAAGGTAGACTTCCTTATGACTGCTCGAGGTGGTCATGCTCAGTACCCTCATTCTCTAACAAGTATCTGTACTCTCGCTCCATTGTCTCTACATCATAGACTCAAGACTCATCTACTATAAGAAGCGATTGTACACCAACCTTCTAGATCAATCACCATCCTCATGATAATCCTACAATCGAGAGTATTTTATGAGTTAATAATGAAAATTCATGTCTTGAATTTTCAACTCTTGAAAATAAGAATTATCATTACCATTAACTCAAGGGATGTATCACAGACACTAAATACACATTGTGATAGAAAATAATCTATTTTATTATTTATAGTCAAAATTATAATTTTGCCCTTAGAAGTGTACAACTAGTGTCAGCCAATTCTGGCTTCTAGGGCACACATATCTAACAAACTCCTATATGACCTAAAGCTAATTGACTATAAATCTAAATCCCATTTTCATAAGGTGGGCTTCGATCTTCTGCTAGTCCAACGGCTTTGTTAGTGGGTCTGCCACATTGTCTGCGGAGTTGACTCTCTTGACCTCGATGTAACTAAAGAAAAATCCAAATTTCTCGAGATTAGGTTCGTTCAGATTCGATTGGATCGAGAGGCATATTTCAAAATTTTCTCTTAGATCCTAATCATATCTGACATTTTTTAGATCTGATTTTATGATTTGATAATCAAAAGAATTAAATTAAATTAAATCTAAAGTAATTTTACCTTAATTCTGGATAATCTAATTATCCATTGATGATCTGCTGATTGCCTGAGGTTCTGGATCTAGCCATGCAAGCGCCTAGCCTCTATCGATATCCATTTGGATTGGATCTGGAGATCTTCTTCTTCCCTTTCTTTTCTCTAAAAATCAGATCTAGATCTGATTTAGAGGATCTTCGAAAGGAGGATCTTCGAAACTCCTTTCGAAGATCTGCTGTTGTCTCTACAGTAGTGCTGCCTTCTTCCTTTCTCGTCAGCCTTTTCTTGCTTGAATCGCACTAATCTGAAGGCCCAACTTTTTTGGGCATGGAGAGGAGAGAGAGGATCAAAAAGATGGCATGAAGGAGGGAGAGGGGCAGTCTTGGGGCGTGGCTAGAAGAGAAGTCTATTAAAAGTGGGCGCAGAGAGGTCTTTATATAGATAAATCATATGATAGGAATTAGGATTTGATGAGTTCACCTTAACCCTAATCTGATCGGGGCTCAAGATAGAAGAACTTAATCACACAAGTAGCTACATCAAGAGGTTCATTTTCAATTTTGATGGGTTTCCACCATATACTGCTAGGTATCACTAGTGAATTTTGGGAGCAACTAGAATCATTTAGACGATCGATCATTCTAAGTTGTCTGAATCAGAAGAGTTCTGATTCAGAAAAAGGAGTTTCGATGATGTCAATGATGGAGGTCTTGACATGTCCCATTACCATACAGAACTGAATCTAACTAGATCACACAAATAAGGGTTTGGATTTGGATATCATCAATTGGACTAACCCAGTTCAGTTGATTTGAATAAGATTCAATTAGGTTCAAGAAAATCGTGCTAGCACACGATTGAGCCTAACGTTCTCCTTTTTCTATCATAAAAGTTATCTCAACTGAGCCAAATGAGTTTGTGCTCACTCAGATACTTTTACCTAATCTAACTGGAGCTTGTCTAAGTCAGAAAAGGGTTGTTTTAATTTATGAGATAAATTTGAGACAACACCTATAATTTTTCGTCACCTGCTAATTCTTGTACTTTGACTTAGTCAAACGTTGACCTTTGACCCTTGGACATCTGCCCATGTGTCATGTACTTATTGGAGAGTAGATAGGAGCTTGTCCCCTCTCTAGAAATTGGAAAGAAAGGGGGCACACACCTAGGATGGCGTGCGCCCATGGATAGGGACGTTGGAGTCCCATACGGATGGGACTCTAGGTTGTTTGTTGGATTCAAACTAGGTGACCCTCACCTATAGACTTTGACCAGTCTTAGGCACCACCTTAGGATGAATCCATGGGTCTCTCATCCCACCAATCAGATTTAGATCTGATTGAATGAAGCAACGTGATTGGCCGGGGTGATGCAGCACTACATGGCGCAGCAGAGTCTATAAATAGACCCTATCTGCATCCACTTTTACAGGACTTCTCTCCTAGCCCATGCCCCAAGGCTATCCCTCTCCCTTCTCCATGCCACCATCTGGCCCTTTCTCTCCTCTCCACATCCAAGAAAGTTGGGTTCTTCAGATCAGTGTGAGTGAGGCAAGAAAAGGCTAACGAAAAAGGAAGAAGGCAGCACTGCTGCAGAGATCACGGGTGATCTTCAGAAGGTGTTTTGATGATCCTCCAAATCAGATCCAGATCTAATTTTTGAAGAAAAGAAAGAGAAGAAGAAGATCTCCAGATCCAACCCAAGTGGATATCAGTAGAGACCAGGCGCTTGCATGGCTAGATCCAGAACCTCAGAGCTTCCGCAAGATCATCAACGGATAATCAGATTATCGAAGATCAAGATAAAATTAATTTAAAATTAATTTAATTTTATTTTCTTAATTATTAGATCATAAATTAGATTTAAAAAGTGTCAGATCTGATATGGATCTAAGAGGAGAATTTTTGAAATATGCCTCTCGATCCAATCAGATCTGAACGAACATGATCCAAAAAATTTAGAATTTTTCTTCACAATGTCCACCCAGAAAATTAGACTCATTACTATTCACCTTAATGGGAGGCTATGACTTGGTTATCCCCATAACTTAGTCATTTTAAAGATCTAATAATTTAGAGAATTTATGTTGCTTGTGATTTAAGGGTAGAAAGGATACGGACCAAATTTCTCCCACTGATTTCACCAAGTCAAGTCCTCCCACTGACTTCACCAAGTCAATAAGTTAGGACTAGGATCAATTTAAATCCATGGGCACCTAATTCAGTCTTACTAATAGAAATCAATCAAACTGATTTCTAGTGATATGGGTTAGTCTGAATCACCAAGTGATCTAATCAAATTCTAATTGACCATATCGGTCAGGCAAGTGAGATCAGTGGAAGGAATATGCCATTAACTTGTCAAAGATCAAATCAATGCGAGTAGCTCCCAATTAAAAATTACTGGTCTAGACTGCCAAACTTATCTTAGACACCAACTAGTTAATTAGGTTTAATCTGATCAACTTAGCAATTTTGGGCTAGACTGCTTATTCATGAATTAAGTCCATCTTGGTCTTGTTAAAGACATGGACTCATCCAACTACAACTATTGAAGTTGATTCTAAAGTGTCCTTGACCTAATCTAATTCAACACTTGTTTAGATTTGATCAATTACTCTAGATTAATCCTTTCTTTAACTAACCTTAGGTCTAACCCAATTTATGAACTTAATTTATCTAACCTAATAACCTACAAGTTTATGATTAATGACTTAGAGTCTTAATTCATAATTCTAGATACTAAATCATTATACTTAATTTTAATTAAGTTTATGGACTGAGGGTTAGGGTTTGGCATTTCGAAAATATTTTTCAAAATTTTGAAAGATTCTTTACAACTTAGCATTATTCACCAGTTGAGTCGACTCACTTCAAAATTGAATGGCTCAATTCACAAACAACACTAGTTGTAGGATTTAATCTGAAACTATGTACACTACATAATACTAAATCATTAAGCAAACTTTAGATCCTTTCTAAACATGCATTCATGATCAAAAATTAGATTAAACCTAATTTAACATATCATAAAAAAAATTAGATCTCATCTAAAAATTTTATGATCAACTACAAGATCAAGCACGTACAAGGATAATCTTTGCACTATAGAGGATAAACCGTATAGCAGGACAACCTACAGTCCATACGATCTTATTTTTAATTTTTAGATCTAATTAATTAGATTATTAGATTAATATTTAGATTAAATCTAAATTATCAATCTAAACATGCAAACATATCATGTTTAGCAAACATTGCTCTGATACCATTTGAAGGATGCAGTGCAGGATTTGCAGTACTACTTTCAAATTTTTTTTAAAAATAGCTAAAATATAGTAAAAAAATAATTAATCTAATTAATTATTACTAATCATATCAGGATATTAAGTTCTATACTAAGGATCTAAATATAATATGCATGCATTCATATAGATCTGAAAAATAAAACTATGTAGCAAACTCTTTACTACATATATCTGTTCAAAGCATAATATCTTTTTATGGGTAGTTGATCACTGCAATCTGAATCCACCAGATAATGCTCTGGTATCGCACCGCAGCGGCACATGTGTCCGATTGTTGGGAATATGTACTCTTTTCATAAGGATCAGCATGGCCACTGGTGATTAGCTAAGCAACAAGGAAGTACTTTTCAGAGATTAATGCGAAAGCACGATCAAACAATTCAAGGAATAAAGAAGAAGAGAAGAAGAGATTTTCGAGAGAAAAGAGCTTTTATTCAGTATATTTCAGTACTCTTATAATCTTGACCTATTTTCAGTATATATACTTTATAAAGGGTCAAGTCCAAGCTCATAAAAAAACTCTCCAACCCAAACAACCCACGTACATAAAATAATAATCCATGAAAATTGAGCCGATCAATTTCAGACTGAGCCGGCTAACCTGCAACTGGGTTGACTTAGTCATAGACTGAGCCAATAGTCCAAAAATGCTACTTTCTATCTAAATTTTTCTTTAAGATCTAGCCGTTCCAGTCCTGGACTGAGCCGATCCAGTTTTTAACTGAGCCGACTCAGTCTCAGAGTGAGCCGATCTAGCTTCTGAACTTTACTATTGAGACTGATTCTTCTTTCGACTCGCTCCTATCTTCCCATGACCTATCTTCTCATATTTTCAAGACTTGGGAGTGCTACTTCTAATCTCACATTCTCCATCTTGGTGCTTTCAAGTCCTTGTAAACTCATCTCTTCTCAATAGATCCATCCGTGCCACACATCTCTAAAAGCTGTCTCTAGGAAGTACCTTCGTGAGTGCATCAGATTGATTCTCCTTAGTATGAACCTTCATCAGTTTCACTTCACCTTTCTCCACCAGCTGTCTGATCCTGTGGTACCTCACATCTATATGCTTTGTGCGCGCATGATAGACTCAATTTTGTGCCAACAATAGAGCACTCTGACTATCACTGAATAGTGTAACCTTGCTCTGATCCACCCCCAACTCATCAATCAGCCTTCTGAGCCAAAGGGCTTCCTTTGCAGCCTCTGTTATCGTAATGTACTCGATCTCTATAGTAGACAAGGCCGTGATTGGTTGAAGGATTGATCTCCAAGACACCGATCCATCATATACGCAAAAGAGGTATCCAGTAGTAGACATCCTTGTATCACGATCACCAGCATAATTTGCATCAACAAACCCTTTCAGAGGACCTGAACCTTCACACATCTTCACAGATTGTTCTTCAAATCCTTCCGACTGCCACCAAACACCAAACCATAATTCCTTGTTCCATGCAGATATCTCAATATCTATTTCAATGCTTTCCAGTGTTCCTTCTCAGGATTAGCCATGTATCTACTAACCATGCTCACAGCATGTGCTACATCTGGTCTATAGCATACTATAGTGTACATCACACTATTTACAGTATTTGCATAAGAAACTCATTCCATATACTCTCTCTCCTCTTCTGATTGGGGGCACTGTAACTTGGAGAGAGACATATGGCTCGACAATGGCGTCTCTGTAGGTTTGGTCTTCTCTATTCTAAACCTCTCCAGAACCTTCTGAACATACTTTTCTTATGACAAATGGAGCACTCTTTTGCACCTATCTCTGCAAATCTTCATTCCAAGAATTTTCTCAACTGGATCCAAACTTTTCATCAAAAATTCAAATAATAATACCCTTTTCAAACTTTTCATATCATCCATGCTTTTATTGGCTATGAGCATATCATCTATATACAATAATAGGTATAGAGCATCCTCCTTATTTACATCCTTGACCTAGACACAATAATCATGTTCACATCTACTGAAACCCAGGCTTAAGATAAAGCTATTAAATCTTTGATACTACTGATGAAGGGATTGTTTCAAGCCATACAAAGACTTTCTGAGTAAACACACCTTTTCTTCTTGTCCCATATTCATGAAATCATCTGGCTGCTTCATATAGATTCTTTCCTCCAAAGTTCCATGAAGGAAGGCCATCTTCACGTCCATCTGTTCTAATTTCATGTTATGCTGTGCTACTAGTGACAGCAAAACTCGAATAGATGTATGACGCACCATAGGAGAGAAAATTTCTATGTAGTCAATCCCTTCCCTTTGTGAGTATCCCTTTGTTACTAGCTTTGCTTTGAATCTGAATCCACCTTATTCTGAAGGTGCTTCTTTCTTTGTGAACACCCACTTTGAGCTAATAGGTCGAGCACCCTCTAAAAGATCCACCAACTGCCATGTCTAATCCTTCTCAAGTGATTCCATCTCCTCCATCATGATCTGCATCCATGAATCATGATCCTCACTCTCTATGGCCTCTGCATAATTCTCTGAATCTCCATTAATAGTGATGAGTGCATAGGAGATAACCTTATCAATGCCATATCTGACCAATTTTCTAATAGTATGCTGGGACTTGTGCAAAGCCACTCCCACTAGCATATCTCTGCCTAATGTCTGTAGCTGCTCCTACATATCTGTCTGAACTATCGATCCTTCATGCTGATTTTCAATCTGAGATAATACTTTTCTACCTAGTTCCACCTTAACAGGAACACTCCTATAAGTGGATGTAATCTACATGCCATCATTCTCTGACTGGCCACCGCTGTTCACCTTTATTTTTTCAGTTTCATCTATCCCAGACCTCCTCAAGATGCTCTTCTCATCAAAGATAATATTTCTACTGATCACTGACTTCTATGCCTTAGAGTCCCACAGTAGGTACCCCTTGACTCCTTGTGGATACCCTTTGAATGTCATCTTTTGAGATTTTTGGTCCAATTTGCTCCTCTCGGTTGCCTCCATATGTGCATAAGCTGTGCAACCGAAGACTTTTAAGTATTCAAGCTCCATCTTCTTTTCACTTTAGACCTCTTTTGGAATGCCTTCATTCAGCTTATAATGAGGGGACCTATTTACAAAAAAATAAGAAAAAGTTAGAGCATCACCCCAAAAAGATTTTAGGAGTGATGTCTATAGCCTCAAACTCCATGCCTTCTCGATCAGTGTTCAGTTCATCCTTTCTACGACACCATTCTGTGGGGGAGTCATCCTCACTATGCAATAATGTTTGATGCCATTTTTCTCACAATGCCTCCTGAACTTCAGGCTAGTATACTCCCCTCCATTGTCCGATCTTAGATAGTTTATCTATCTTTTTGACTCCTTCTCTACTTCAGCTCCAGGCTCTGAATCGGACAAATACCTCTGATTTTTTTCTGATCAGATAAATCCACACCTTTCTTGAGAAATCATCAATGAAAGTAACAAAGTATTTTGCCTCACCTCTAGCTGATACAGGAGCTGATCACCACACATCCGAGTGCACTAAATCCAACACTCCCTTATTACGCTTGGTACTTTTGGCAAACTTTATCCTATGTTGTTTGCCAAAGATACACAGCTCACAAAGATCTGTGCCCTCCTTTTTTAGAGCTAGGATCATACCTCTTCTACTTAGTTCTGTGAGCCCACGGTCACTCATATGACCCATCCGGTAGTGCCATAGTTAATATAAAATCTGCTCCTCTTGTGCCGCTACTAGCACCTCTGCACTATCATTTATCACTGAGCCTTCTATTCTATAAAGATTGTTGCTCAGTCTTCTACCTCTCATCACCACCAAAGCTTTCTTAAAAATTTTCAGACATCCACTCCTAGCTTGGCTACTAAAAGCATAACCCTGCTCCTTTAAGTAGCCCAAAGAAATCAAATTCTTTTTCAACTCCGATACATGCCTGATATTTGATAATGTACGAATGATCCTGTCATACATCCTCACCCTGATAGAGCCAATTCCAGCAACTTTGCATGGGTGATCATCTCCAAGGCTGACACTTCCACCATCGACCTTTTGGTAGGTAGCAAACCACTCCTAATAAGAAGTATAGTGGTGCGAGCATGCTGAATCTAATATCCATATAGTATCGCACTCTGTGGATTCATCTGATACAACTAGCAGGTCTTCTCCACTGCTCACAGAAGCTGTATCATCTTTCTTGCTGGTCTTTTTTTTTTTTGATCTCAAAAGGGAACAATCTCTCTTTAGGTGTTCAGACTGATGATATTTATAACATTTCAATATCATCTTCCTTTGATCGTGAGACTTTGACCTATCCTTGAATTTTTCTCTTATCTTTTATTGTTGTTCCTACGACTGCTCGAAGCCACAGCTGTAGATCCAATCTCTTGCATGAACCTAGGTGTTAATCTAGCAAATTGAAGAAGATCTAAGAAAGATGAGAGAAGCTAGGATTTTGGTGTTAGAATCAGAAAAAAGAGAGTTAGAAAGAAAAGCTCAATTGTATTCCCTTCTATTGTAAAAGTTATAATATCCTGGTTTATATACCCTAGAGTTTTCACATAAATCCTAATAAAGCACAGCTTAAAAACTTTCTTAGGTTAACTCAATACATGAAAGCACTCACCGAGCCCAAATCTCACATGCTCTCATCCCCTGGATCTAATCCCAATTCATACATGAATTAGCTCCTTAAGACCTCTCAAATTAGGCCTTAAGACCCCTAGGATCAACCCAAATCCTAGCCCAAAATAGACCCTCGCATAACTCTATCCAAGCACTGAGTGGGCTCAGTCTCAGCACTAAGCCGATCTCTATGGTTGTTCCACATGGAGCTTCTGATCCCGTTTAGCCCTACTAGAGTGCTAGTTCCTCGATGGGGCCTTCGATGGTTGATCACGATCAATTAGATTGATCATCTATTTTTTGATTTTTTAAATACTCTAAAAAATTAGAACTCATTCTTTGGAGGATGATGAGATAGTGTACAAAGTTTGGTGGCAATTCGATGCTCACAGCACTCGATCTCTCCATCCGAACCTAGAAACCCAGTTCTAGGGTTCACTCACCCAAAAAAAAAATTGACACACCGAAAACTCTTTGATGCCTTCTCCCAGAAGAATTTTTATGTGAAATGAATTTTCATGGATCGAAGAGAGATCTCCTACCACTCACCCACTTTCAAAATAATTTTTAATTGGGTGAGTGAAGAAAGAAAAATAAAAGATGGCATGAGAGGAAGTATGGGTGCAAGAGAACTTTTCTCTCATGCTGGAATTTTTCATGCCCCAAGAAAGTGCGCCCACCTTATCTCTCTCTAAGAAATGCACACCATGCTCCTCTCTCATGTAGCCTTCCTTCTCACCTCACATGCATAAGAAAATCACCTTTTAATGTGCATGAATTAGAGGGTAAACCGAGTGGAAAAGATAAGGGAGAGTGGTTAGGAGGTTTTAACCACTCACTTAATTTTAAAAATTAAGTGAGCCTCTTATCCTTATCCAACACCCCCTCCCATATGTTTAACACATAGAAGGACTCTCCTTCTACGTGTGCACATTTAAATTTCTCCAAAAAAATGTATGATAAATAAATGGGAGGGCATGGGAAGCAGATAAGGTTGGATTGGTTCCAACCTTCAACAAACTAAGTTGAATTCAAAACTCAACTTACTTTGAACCGGTCCAACCCTTGGACCAGGTCAAAGATAGAAAAATAGGAGGCGCACAAGGCTCTTCTGGCATGGGAAAAAATAATGTGAATTTAGAATTCGCATAAGGAAGGGCGTGGGTCAAAAAGTCCAAGCACAAGGAGATGGAAATTCAAATTTCAAACTTGCTTTGACTTGGTCCTAATTGGTTTCAACCAAACCAATTAATCTAGATCTAATTAGACTAGGTTAAATCCAACCAAATTAGGCTTAACCTAATCTAATAAAATTTTAATTAAATAAAAAATTAACTAGGTCCAGCCCCTAATTAAATCAGGGTTAAAACTTCCACAGTGATTAGGTCATCTCATGACCTGATCGAATCAAACCCAATCGAATCAAATTCGATCAAACTTGATCAAATCCTCATCGCTCAATCAAATTGAGCTAATCAGCAATCAAATTACTAATTAATTCTCTAATAAATATAGAGTCCTAATCAGGTGGATGTCTGAGCAACAAAGTTCCATCAACATAAAACTTATGAAGAGTCCCAATCCAGTGGGACTCTTGACTTCAGTGTCCCAAACAAATAGAACTCATGATCATAGAGTCACGGATCAATGAAACTCTTAATCAGAGAGTCCCAAATAAGTAGGACTCTGAGTTTTAGTTCAGTGGAATCCATAAAGATAGAGTCCCAGTCCAGTGGAACTCCTAATCATAGAGTCCCAGTCCAGTGGGACTCTTGACCATAAAGTCCTAGGTCATCAAAACTCATGATTAGCCATCAGATCAAAAAGAAACTTCTTATGTGTATAACCCCATAGGTTTGAATCCTAAGTCAATAGTATAGAAACTGATTTTTTATACTAATTGATGTGACAATCTAGCAATGGTACCTGACGTTCAGATAGATCAAATTTGTTGCAATGCAATATTGACGAACCTATAAAATATGATTACCATATACTTCATCTCCTTGATCTCAATGCTCAAAAGATATCCTAGGATTTAACTGTCAACCCTAAAATATCATCTACAGTGTATTTCAAATTATAGTGTCCATCAAATGGACTATCCCGACCGAGATTTTGCTAAATTGAAATACATTGATGCACTTACTCCAACACTTGGAGGGGTCAATCCCATCTTGACATACACCAACTTCATAAGTACTTGACTACACCCAGTAGCCTTCCGTCACTGAATTAGAAATTCAGGTAGTCTGATACCTAAGTACAGTGAGTTACTTGCAAGTCACCATGGTGATCTTAGGTCTAAAGAATACTTATACCCATATCCTTCGAAAGTAACTCTTGATAGTAGAGAGCTCCGTAGTTAGATCACATTCAGTGAAATGTACCCCTACACTTCACCTACATGCCATAATAGTATCTTCATACTTCTTGATTAAAAGGACAACCAATACTTATGACACACAATGACCTACACTCGATACGTTGTCATCCTAGATAACAACGAGTCATTTGGTCGTGAACATGTTTGAGGACTAAACGATAAATTCTTTTTTGTTGAGTCTAAATAGTCTTAAGAACTTCATCACAGAAGAGTTCATTTCAGGAAGATGCATAAAGTGATGAAAATACCAAAAGAATAATTTTATTTATTAATAATTCAAGTATAATTGCATTTAGCTTAACTATCTACAACCTAGATGATTGATTTTAGGATACATTTTCCAACAACTCTCATTTGTATGAAAATGTGCATGCAAGCTTTTCAATAGGTATAATTAGATCCATTGAAAAGAGGTGGCCTATTTGTGGACTGCCCTTCAACAAGTGATCCTCCAAGTTGGGTTGTCATAATTTTTTTCTCTAGATGAATAGATAAATAATTAGCAGAGAATCAAGACTTTGATACTAACTGTTGTCCAGTTAGACAACTCAAGAGGGGGGAGGGGGGTGAATTGGGCTTTAAAAACTTAAAAATAATTATGTGGAGAGATTGACTAATTATATGCAGTGTGAGTAAATAATGAAAACTAAATGAGTTATGCAAAAAGAGAAAAGGCAAACACACACACAAGATATAAGATTTTATAGTGATTCGGTGCAGTCTCAGCACCTACGTCTACTCTCCAAGCAATACTCTTGAAAATTTTACTATAATCCCTCAAGATCATAGTTAGATAGTTTTTCTCGACTCACTATCCCCAAATCTAGTTGATTTTTCCTAGGTTCACTAACCATAACTTTTACAAGCCTTAACTGAGGAAACATAATCCAATTTGAGAGGTGGATCAACCTAATTCCTTAGTTTTAGCCCCTGCTGAAACTAAATATATAGTTAAAAGAAATCAAAGTTTTATGACAAAGAAAACTCCTTGAATGAGCTGATGTATTGTCAGTGAAGCTTGATGATTGTCTTTTTAATTGCTTGAGAGAATATTTTTGGAAGAAAGTATGCTCTTTAAAAAACTTGGCATTCTCTTTCTTTCTCTCTTTTTCTTATTTTTTCAAATATATCACTTCTCCTCTTTTATATCTGGACCATACCCATCAAGCTTGAAATGATTAAAGTCTAAAAAACCACAAATTTGATCATTAGAGGTGAGAACTAGCCATTGGAGATGAAAAAAGTGCATTGCAGAACTACTCGCTGAAGGCTGTCAGCGAGTTTCGAGACTTCTCAGTTTGTCTTGAGACGTCCCATTCTACTTTAAGTCCTCTCAATTTCTCTATGAGTCATCTTGTTCTAAGGTGCTCATAAATTAGCTTTCTGAAAAATTTTTATCCTCTGAGATCAGGTGCTCTCGGATTTGATGGAGACATCTCACCATGACTTCGAGACCTCTCAAAAATTCTTTGAGTCATCTCAATCTTAGTGTACAAAAATAAGATTTTTGTCTTCTGAGATGGAGATTACTCGAGCTTATCTCGAGTCCTGTCGAACCTGTGCCAGCATGCCAACTGCTTGGAGATGTCTAAAAAATTCTTGGAGATGGCTAAAATTCATTTCAAGGTCATTTTTGTTGGAATCTTATTGCAAAACAAGATCTTTTGAGCTTAACTTGAATTGCATTTGATTTCTTCCTTATTTTGATCTAAGAGCTTTTTTTCTTCTAATCTTTGGAATACTTAAAAGAAAATTTATCAGTAATCATATGCTATAATATTTGGTTATCATCAAAATCACTTAGGAGGTCAACAAGTCAGATCATAAGTCAACCCGATGCATGGTGGATGGAGACATCTACTTTGATTGCACATGATGAATGGAGATAAATGTCTTCATGTTAATATATATATATATATTACATTTAATTTAAATATTAATTAATTATTTTATTTAAATTAATTAAGTATAATATTTAAATAAAGTATAAATTTTTTATTAAATTATAAAATATTTGATAAAAATATTGTATTTGAAAAAGGATCGCGATTGGGAAGGGGGAGGGCATTGAGGGAGTGGCGGAGGGCAAACGACTTGAAGGCTGAGGTAAAAAAAAAAATCCTATATGTCGCATGGGATTACAAGCTAATTTAAAATAAAAATTAAGATGTAGTTTTGCAACTGAATTACAACAAAATTTTAGTCCATTGTTAATCTAAAAAAAATTCTAATTTTTTCTATAAGCCTTATTTTTTCGCTATCTCTCTTACCCTCTTCTCCTCTCTGTCTCTCAGCCACCCCATTGCCCCACACGCTAAAGATCTCTCTCCCCCATCACTATCTCTCTCTCTCCCTCTCCCTCTCTCGCTCTCGGTTGGAGGCCGGCGGGTGCCCACCCCCCCCCCTCCTCTCTCTCTCTCTCTCTCTCTCGCTCGCTCTCGCTTGGAGGCCGGTGGGTGCCCACCCCAACGGATACCCATTCATCCTCCCCAATGGCACCAGTGTCCAAGCCCCCCTTTTCCGCCACTCCAAGCCTCCCTCTTTGGCCGCTCAAAGCCTCCCACCCGATCGAGACTTAGGAAGCAGCAGAAAAATTTGGGAAAATAAAGAAAAAATCATCAAAGAACAAAGAAAAGAGGAAATTTTTTTTTGATAAACTCTTTGCTTTTCATTTCATTCTCTTTTTTCAAGATCTATGGGGAAGGAGAGCAGCAGAGGGAGATCGGATGGTTCTTAGCTTCATTGGGATTTTAGGTTTTTTATTTTGTTTTAATCAGGAAAGAAGAGTAGAGGGAAAATAGAGGAGATTTTAGGTTTTTGTTTTTTTTCTTGGGAATTTGGGATTTTGGGGCAGTGTGGGTTGGTTTTGATTAGGGAAGGAGAGCCACAGAGGGAGATCATAGGGGATTTTAGGTTCCGATTTAGGTCTTTTCTTGAGTATGGGCTGGGTGGGTTGGTTCCCTAAGAGCAGTTGAGGGAGATTGAGTATTTTTTCTAGTCAGGGAAGGAGAGCAGCAAAGGAATTGGAGGGTTTTTTCCAGTCAAGGAAGGAGAGCAGTAGAGGGGTTTTTTTTGGCCAAGGAAGGAAAGCAGTAGAGGGAGATTGGAGGGTTTTTTCAGTGAGATCAGAGGGGATTTTAGGTTATGTTTTGGGTTTTTCTCGGGCATGGGTAGTGTAAATTTGGTTCCCTAAGAGTAGTAGAAGATTGAGTGTTTTTTCCAACCAGGGAGGGAGATTGGTGCACAAAGAACTACTCTTATAAGATATCCCAAAGATTATTGATTTTCTCTAAATGGACATTATCTCATGGGCTATCTTTCTTATGAGTTCATATTACCTTTCTCATAGTCTCAAATAAGTCATGAATACTCATCAAATGAGCTATCATTGGATGTTCAATCTTATCATGGTCAGTTCATCCTATATAATGGTAAAACTAATTTTGGATTAAAAAGTTTAATATTATTTTGCAAATTGCAGTATTGTACTTATATACCACTCATGTTTTTGGAGATGTCAAGTTTAAAAACCATAATTTATTTTTATATATAGATATAATTTTATTTTTATTTATAAAATCTATATTTAAGCTTAAATATATCAATGTTGTTGTTTGGAGACTTTAAGATTAATAATAAATTCATTATATGCTTGCTAATTATTTGTGTTATCATATACATAGATTCACTATTATTTGTTTCATTATTCTCCATGCTTGTTGCAATGGTATTCTATTCTATATTTCTATTTTGGCAAAATAAGCTAAACGGTGGTTGCCTATAATTAGTCATCTAAGATATGGCCAGATGGGGCCATCGATGGTGGGGTGACAATGGAGATGGTGCCATAGTTTGAAAATGATATAGCAAATTCTTCAGGTTATGACCACTCCACATCCATCATCGGTACCATCCTTTGCATCTGAGCATCTTAGGTCTTCAGAAAGACATCTTGCTACAGTTTCTCCTTTGATTCCTCAGCCTACACCATGTAATTAGCTAGGTACTTGGTGGACCACTCCTCTTGATTGGATATGCCCGCCAATCAACATACATCATGCTCCTTCTATGGAACCATCTTTAGCTCCATAAAAGGTAAGAAAAAATATCACTCTATTTTTTCTTTACTTGTACTTTTCTTTATAGTTTCTTAATTTATTAATATATAATGTTAGGCATCTACTTTGGAGTGTCATGCATCGGTAGGTGATAGAGATGGACAAAACAATAGTGGTGGTGATGTGCATCTAGGCACTCCATAATTGTTGTTTCTTTTTCTCTTTTGTGTTATAGATGAGATACTTATTTAATATATGTACTTTATATGTGCGTATGATATGCACTTTATGTATTTATTATTTATCTTGATACTATGTGAACTTTAGGTATGCTTTGACATCCTATGCACATTTTATAAAATATGTATTTTATTAATTTTTTGGTGTTATTAGATGAAAAATTATTATTATTATTTGGTGGCTTGAGATCTATTTTTGGATGGCTTGAAACTATTATAGTTGTTATTGGATATATAGCAGGTATATATAAATAATAGGTTTTGAAAAATGTACCAAAAATATTATAAAAAAAGTAATTTAGCAATAGATTAGCAATGGATTAGAAATGAAAAAGAAATTTAGAATTATGAATTAGTAACAGATATTTAAAAATTATGCAACGGATTAAAAATATAATTGCAACAAAATACAAAAAATTTAGCAATGCAATATAAATGGATTTGTAACGGACTCAAAAGGTTTTAGCAATGGAATAGACACGGACATGCAATAGAATACTAAAACTTTAATAATAGAGTAGCAATGGATTTGTAACAAAAGGCTAAAATAATAGCAACAGACTAATAAAAAAGTTTAAAAATTTAACAATAGATTAGCAATGATTTTGCAATGAAACTACAATGATAATTATTTGGTTGACAAACTTGTTACTAAAAAATAGACAATGGAATTATTCAGTGCTATTCCATTGCTAAAGAATTTTAGCAATGAAATAGCAACAAAAATAAATTATATTGCTAATTAGCTATGAGGTTTTTAATAATGCAAGCAAATCCATTTCTAATCCATTGCTAATTAATTGCTAAATCATTTAGCAATGGATTTTGTCTATTACTAAATTGCCTATTTGTGGTAGTCGATGATTTGTGGGCTAAGAAAGGATTATTAAATCTTCATCTTATCTTGTTAATAGTTTTTATCCTTAAGATTAGTTATGAAAATGCATATACAAATAAAGCAAGGTGTCCATACAAAAAAGTTCTGTTTCTAATGTCACTAGATGTGTTATGAAGTAATTTTTTTTCTTTTTGCTACTACTATGCTATTGATTCCCTGGCAATGGTGCCAAAATTTGATTGAGTGTCACGATCAACCAACGATAAAAATAAACTCCAATGCAACTGTTTAGCAGTATAGCATGCGTTGGGTGTTGAATCCATAAGGATCAAAAAGCTAAGTTGGTAACAAAACAAAGATTAAGAAAAATAGAAAAACTTTTATGGAAAGATGCATCTTGGCATATATCAATGATTAATGAATTGCTTAGTTAATTAAGAAATAAAATTTCAACCAAGTATATGATAGTGAGAGAGTCTCAAGGTTTTGATTCCATCTTTAATTACAATCTAGATATTTTCTTTTGAAGCAATCAAAATAATTAATTAAGATATTTTTATAATTAGGTTCGAGCTTAACTTATCTCACTCAAGTATGGATCGTATCTCTTGATCACGATCCATCTCCTGATCACGATTCATCTCCCTATAGTACAAGTTAATTAAACTTGAATTATAAAATAGATCGTAAAAGTAAAATAGATAAATAGATCTATGAATGAATCTTTAAGATAACTTATTTCACTTGAGCTTGGATTGTATCTCCCGATCATGATCTATCCCCCTACAAATGCATAGACTGTTCAAAGATTAACTACATAAGCATGATGCATAAGAACTTGAAAGTATAGTATGATTGATCAAACTCAAGATGAAAAGCTTATAAGTTTTTTTTAAAATTTTTAATTGCATCAAAGATGAATACAGAGAGAATATTCAAGATAAAATATAAGATTGAAAATTAAAGACTTATTCTACTCCCTGAAGACTTATGCTTCTAGCTGCGCATGGTGTTAATTCCTCTTGCTTCCAGCATCTTCCTCTTCAAACTCCAAACTCCTCCTTCTGATTAAAAGTGGAAGAAGAAGAAAGAAAGGATTTTGATTTGTTGAAGAAGGAAGAGAAGAAGAAAGAAGAGAAGAAGAGAAGAAGCATGGAGAAAAGAGATGGTTGGCATTGAAGACTTATGAAAGGAGGAAGAGGCATGAGGCTTTTATTTATAGAGTAGGGAGTGGGGCTCTAGAGTTTTGAAGGTTACATGGGTTAAGAGAGAGCATGAGATAAGAGGCGCAAGAGACTTGAGTTTGGGCATGAGGGGTTTAGATTGGCATGGGGCCTTGCATGAAAGGATTTAGGGGCGTGATGTGTGAAGATGCTACGTTTTTAGTGTTTTATGGAAAGAAGAGGTGCGTGAGGGAATTGTGGAGGGATTGGAGTGTGTGAAGGAATTTTATTAAGAGAGGGAGTCTTGGAGTGGCATGAGATAGGGATTCTTTTGTTATGTGAAAAGTAGATGAGAGGAGGCATAGACTGCTAGGAGATTTAGGTGGGGCGGCACATGAAGATTGGGTGGAGTTTTCTCTCATTAGGACTCTTGGAGGATGAAGATTAGGTGGATAAGAAGGGGACATTTGAACTTGTGATGCGTGAAGGGATGGAGTGTTGCATTAGGAGTTTGTGGAGAGTCCTTTCCCTCTTCTTGGGGTTTAATTGGATGTCTCCTTGAATATGGACCTTTGGATCTTCGAAGGTTGCTTCCTAGCCCTTGATCATGACTAATCCTTTAGTTGGTTGTTTGGTTCACTCGAGTCTAAGCCAAATTGAGTCTTTTTTGCTTAATAAGCCCAATCTCCTAATTACCCACAAAAAGGACTAAGAAGCATCAAATTTTCAATAATAATGATCAATTAATAATAAATCGGATGCTTCTAGTATCCTAATTCAAGTATTTATCAACTAGGCCTTATGAAGTCCTTCCATGTGAAGTTCTTCTAATCGACTTTGGGACCAAGGCCAAGAAGAAGAATGTCTTCTGCGCCTGCTCCTAAAGAGTTCCATGATTGGAAATTTTGTTTAGCTTTTGTTCTAAGAAATCTTAGAGTCGTCAACTGAGAGGAGTCTGGGTTCTCTAAGTACCAACCCTCGAATGCCCGTGGATGATGGGTTCTTTAGGTACTAACCCTCAAATGACCACAAGAGGAGTCTAGGTTCTCAAGGTACTGAACCTTGAATGCTCACCCCTCTAAATGATTAATTGAGTCATCAGTAACTAGACTTTCTTCAGATTCTTTACTTGGAAGCTTTTATTATTTAGCTATAGATCTATTAATTTATAGATTTAATTCTACAAGCTTCCCAAAGAAGTGGGATGGTTGCATTAAGGGCGAAGAAGAAATCGGTAAATTATTTTTTATTTTGACTTTTTATTGCTAAATTTTTCAATCCATTTTTCTCTTCATGTTATACTAAGTTTCTTTTTTTCATATACAATTGTTTTTGCATTGGTGTTGGATATAGGAGAAGGTTGTGAACCTTTTGTTTGAGAAGTGGTCGAAGTAATTTGGGATCAAATGGATTTTGCCTTCGAAGAAGGACCTCCACTAGTTCGTTAAGTGGCCGAAGGTGGTCAAAATCTAGAGATAGAGGAGGATTCTCAAGCGGTGTTTGAAGGTTCCACTAGCCTTAAACCAATTCACCAGGACTTTGGATAAGAACCTTGGTAGCCATTTACTATCTCTTTTAGTAGGATTTTTATAAATTTCTACCATCCAGTGATAAAATTTTATTAATAAAAATTTTATTAAAATTATAATAAAAATGATAAAATTAAATACTAATACTATTGATAAGATCAATAGTATTTTGATAAAAATAATAAATTTTAATAATAATAATAGATTTTTATTAGAAATATCTTTAGAAGATTAACAAAAATCAATAATATATTAATAAAAATATATATTGTTAAGTATTAATAAAATATATATCATTTTTAAAATAAAATATATAATTAATTAAAAAATATTTGTAGATGATATATTTTTAAATAAGGAAAAAAGTATCCCATGCATTGCATGAGTTATATGCTAGTATATATTTCAGATGAGAATAATATCTATTACCTAGCAATTACATTATTCATCTAAACAACGTATTTTATATGATTCTCTATGCTAAGTAGCAAAATACTGTATTACTTGGTGAATAGCGACATAAACAAATGGTATCACTATTTTTTCCTTTTTATTTGTTTTGCTCTTCGACAACTGATGATAAAAATAGGTGTTATAGAAATAATTGTTCCCTTGTCAAATGTTCCTCTTCTATATTGGGTAGTGTTGGTACAACTAATTACCACTAGTCACATGACAGCATCAGAGAGTTTATTAATTTGATGATATATTCATAATGCGGTGACTGCTAGTTATTGAATCTAAATCAGTTAAATACTGATCTAGAATTTTGACTAATTCATATCAGTGAGATATCAAGTCACAGCCAAAATCACAGCTTTATAGATAGACCAGATCAGTAATATATCGCATAGACAAACCAGGTCAGCAATTTACTACCCTCACAACCATGTCAGTGGGCCTATAGCTTGCTTAAATCCTATTATGAAATGAGGTCAGTTTTCAACTATCTTGTGGATAATAACTTGGTGGAGATCAATAATTCACTAACATGGCTATCTTCATTTTGTTCCAAGACCATGCCTGAGAGTACTTTTACACCAAAATTGGATTATCACCAACCTTGCCAATAATCAGCAACTATCAACATTACCTCAAGGCAAGGTTGGCAGAAAGCTGACCTGCCAACATAGTATTTAACTTAGCATCAAAAGAATCCAAAATTCTCTGACTTTAATATAGCTATTATCCAGCTAGACTATAGTTGCCCTCCAATTATGCTATAGCCAGTCTCTACATAGGCTAATGATCCACAGCTACCATCAAGCTTGCCAATCCTTTACAACAAACTAATGATCTAACAAACTCTAAATGGTTTAAACAAATTTTTTCTATAAATAGAGGAATAGGGTATCTTTCTGGAGGTAAGCACAAGATTCACAGAGTCAACATTCTACTAAAATTTGCTCTCGACTTTCATACTAAAAAAAAATCGAACCTCTTTTCACTCAAATCCTCTTTTCTTATCTTTTAGCTTTTTATTTTTACTATTTGTTCTCAAGGCCTCAGCTAACTTAGGCATCGAAAAATTCTAAATTAGAAAGTATCCCACCAGTTCTTGAATCTTTCTTATAGGTTGATTCATGATCTATATCGACTCAACCTGAATCAGCTTTGCCGCATGAGCTCTCTTTGATAATCTAAAGCCTTGCTATAATAGATTGGTGCTAAAGAAAGGATATTTTAGCCTAATTTTGTGAAAATGATGAAAAAGGTACAGAATCCAACTCCATTTTCTCTGAGAGTTGCTCCAAAGATGGTTCAACCCTAATCTCTAGTGATGGTTGACCTATAATAGTTTAATCTCTTAGTACAGTATGTCTAAGCTCTTACCAATACCGTGCAATAGCTCCAGTAAGTAAATAACGGAGTGATGGTAAGAATTCAGTCCTCAAGAAGTTATGTCGTGACATAGCCATTTGCCAGTTCCTCAAGAACCCTACCACGAGCATTTTCTTGATTAAGAAGAGCAATCCTGTGAAATAGAATTGACCTCCTATAACAAGAAGTTACAATGGAAAGAAGGTCTTGAATAGAAGCTTCAAGATCTTGAGAGAAGACTGAAGAAAGTACAACTTAGGGGTCCTCCTTAGAGTAAGAAGGATTTTTATCTGACATCCTCTTTCTTTGCTAAAATCTTGAATGAATTGGTTCCTTCCTAATTCAAGATGCATGCATTGGAGCCATTCGATGGCTCCACTAACCCTCATGACTATCTTGAGGGATATAAAGATGTTATAAGGCTTCAGAAAGCATTTGACACTCTTTTGTGCATGGCCTTCCCCATCACTCTCAAGAAGTCTATAAGAGTGTGGTTCTCTAGACTTCATCGAGGTCCATTTCTTTTTTTGACCAGCTAGGCAGGCTGTTTGTTGCATACTTTGGAAGCAACCATCTCCACTTGAAGCATATAGATAACCTCTTCTCTGTGATCCAGCAAGAGGGTGAGTTTCTCTGAGAGTACATGGCTCATTTCAATGCAACCATTCTAGAGGTAAAAATTTTCAATGAGTCCATTGCCATATTGGGCTTGAAGCGGGGACTCGGAGCTACCACTTGACTTTCTTTCTCAGTAAGAATATTTCAGAAACTTATGAGGAAATGTTGACCCAGGTTTGGAAGTACACCCAGGAAAAGAAGGAAGAGAAGCTGAATAAGAAGGAAAAGAAAAATAAAGAAGGAAAGAAGCAGCCCCATGAAGAGGATCATAAGAATCAAGGAAATGTTAGTGATTAACCTCAGAAAAATCTAAGGTCCCAAAGTCCATCTCAAAAATTTGATAGCTATGCTTTCCTGTCAGCACCTCAAACCTATATCTTGATGGAGATCGAGAACCAAGGATATCTCCATCGCCTGAATCCTATAAAAGCCCCACTTGCAAAAAGAGATAAAAGCAAATTCTATCATTTTTACTAGAATCATGGGTATGATACTGAGGAGTGTCGTCAACTCAAGAATGAGATTGAGGCACTGATTTATCAGGGCTACCTTAGTAAGTACGATAGAGATTGGGTAAACCGAGCCATTGAGCAATACCAAAAGCCCGATGATGCCACTGAACATAATCGGCCAATTGTTGGAGTCTTCAACATGATCTCTAATGCCAGTGGATCTCAAAGGGCATTTAAAAGTCCTTCCCCAAAGAAGCAATGCACTGATGATGTTGTTTTCTTTTTAGATGATGATGTCCAAGGGGTTCAAACTCCTTATAATGATGTTATTATCGTTTCCATGATAATAGCAAACTAGATGTAAAAAAAATTTCATAGATAATGAGAGCTCTGTGGACGTATTATTCTATGATGCTTTTCAAAATTTGAATATTTTGAATAAATTGAAGTAGCTCGATACCCCACTGATTGGGTTCTCAGGAGATTTGGTGGCTATCAAAGGAGAAGTCATATTATCAATCACTATAGAAAAAGATCCCTATCAGTCGATCGTATAGCTTACATTTTTAGTTATCAAGATACTATCTACATATAATGCTATCCTTGGTCAGTCCGAGCTTAATGCCCAGAAGGCACTGGTTTCTACTTATCATCTACTAGTCTAATTTCTAACCAGAGATGGGATTAGATATGTGTGGGGACCAAATGATGGCTAAACAATATTTTTTAATAACTTTAAAGATGAAGAAACCCATTGAAGCCCTACCAATTGAAGTACCTGATCAAGAGGGTAAAGATGAGAATGGAAAAAATCAAGGTAAGTTAGCTGAACCGCTCATCACTATTCCGCTGGACGAAGATCCAAAAAAAATAGTTCAAATAGAAGCTCGATTAAATCCCGACCTAAGGAACAAGTTAATATCCTTTCTTCGAAAGAATATTGATAGTGCATAAATTAAATATTGATAGTGCATAAATCTCCACTGACGTCATAGTGCATAAATTAAAAATTTATCCTAAGCATCGATCAGTAAAGTAAAAGAAAGTAAAGAAGCTTACCCCAAAAAGGCAAAAGGCGATAGATAATAGTTGATAAGCTTTTGAAAGCAGAATTCATTAGAAAAGCCCAATACCTAAAGTGGACATTCAATGTTGTGATGGTCAAAAAGGCAAATGACAAATAGAGGATTTATATTGATTATACTGATCTCAATAAAGCCTGCCCGAAGGATAGCTTTTCTCTCTAAAAAATTGATCAGTTAGTTGATGCCACTTCAGAGCACAAGCTACTAACTTTCATGGATGCCTTCTCTGATTATAATCAAATTAGAATGGCTTTCCAAGATGAAGAGAATATGGCTTTGTCACCAACAAAGGTTTGTATTATTATAAATTGATGTTTTTTGGTTTAAAAAATGCAGGTGCCACTTATTAGCACTTAGTCAATAAAGTATTCAAGCATCAAATTGGCCACAATATAGAGGTCTACATTGATGATATATTGGTAAAAAATACAAAAGAAGATCGACATTTCACCAGCCTGGAAGAATCCTTTGGGAAGCTTATTAAATATCAGATGAAGCTCAACTCTAATAAGTGCATTTTTGGGGTGATGGTCGGAAAGTTCCTTGATTTCTTAGTAACTTAGAAAGAAATAGAGGCCAACCCTGAGAAGATTCGAGCATTGCTTGAAATGAAGCCCCCAAGCACTGTGAAAGAGGTGCAATGGCTCATTGGACGAGTGGCATCGCTTAGCAGGTTCATATCTAGATCAATTGAAAAATGCCTTTGTTTGTTTAAGACTTTGAAATAGATCAAAGACTTCAAATAGTCAAAGGAATATCAGTCTGCCATTGATAATCTCAAGACATATCTTGGCTCAATCCTCTTACTATCAAAGCCAATTGAAGGTGAGGATTTATTTATATATCTATCAGTTTTACCTAATACTATTAGCTCGATTTTAGTCCAAGATGATGTAGGGACACAGAGACCAATTAATCTATTATACCATCAAGTTATTTCAAGATGCTGAAACTTGGTATTCTAAGATCGAAAAAATAATATATTCTCTAGTTATGTCGGTCAAGCGGCTTCGACCATATTTTCAAGCTCACTTCATTATAGTCTTGACAGATCAGCCATTGAGATCGATTTTTCAATGATCTAATACATCTGATCAATTGGTTAAATGAGCCATTAAGCTCAGTGGGTTTGATATTTAATATCAGCCCAAACCTTCAATGAAAGCTCAAATATTAGCCAACTTTATGGTAGAATGCTCCACCTTCAAAAAAGAATTAGTTTCAAAAATTTTAGAAGAAATTATCGAAGATTCTTATTGGTTTCTGCATATCAACGAAGCCTTGAATGCTAAAGAAAGGGGAGCTAGTTTAATCTTAGCTAGCCTAGAAGGAGTTGTTACTAAGCATGCCCTGAGATTCAACTTCAAGACTTTCGATAATGTTATCGAATATGAAGCCCTCATCGCAGAACTCAAAATGGCAAAAGAGCATAATATTAAGAGACTTAAGATCTTCATAGATTTATAGCTTATCGTCGGATAGGTATGAGGTCAATTCGAAGTCAAAGATTCCATTATGTCTCAATATTTACATAACATAAGAGAATTGTCAAAAAGCTTGAATGACCTCAAGATCATTCAAATACCGAGATTGAAGAATGCCTAAGCTGATGCACTATCACATCTAGCCACATCGGATTTTTTCAAACTCAACCTGAAAGTATTCATTAAAGTTCTTAAAAAATCCAGCATGGAAGTTCTAATATTTGCTGAAGTAGATCATGAACCAAGCTAGGTAGATCCTTTAATGAATCATATAAATAAGGAAATCTTGCCAAATGATCTCGCTGAGGTAAGAAAAATTAAAAGGCAAGCCCCATGGTATGTCACTGTGGATGAAAGATTTTATAAGAGATCATATTCTTTTTCATTACTTCGATGCTTGCGATCCTCAGAAGCTGATTATGCTCTTCAGAAGGCCCACAAAGGAAGTGATGGCAATTACTTGGGGGGAAGGTCATTGGCATATAAAGTATTTCGATAGGGTTATTATTGGCCAACTATTCAAAATGATGCTGCTGACCTTGTTAATAAATGTGACTGATGACAAAGGTATGCAAATATCCAATATTAGCCCACTATCGACCTCATATCAATTACTGCTTCTGATCTTTCGCCATTTGGAGAATGGATATTTTTAGACTTTTCCTATGGCAACAGGATAAAAAAAAATTCTAGTAGTGGCCATTGATTATTTCATCAAATGGGTGAAAGCTAAACCGTTGGCATAAATCACAAAAAATAAAATACAAGACTTCATCAAAAAGTCAATTATCTATCATTTCAGCTTATCTTGAATTATTATCACCAATAATAGAAGATAGTTTGATAATCTGAAGTTCAAGAAATTCTATTCTGAACTGCATATTAACTACAGGCTCACTTCAGTGGGATATCCACAATCAAATGAAGAAGCTGAGGTCATAAACCAAACAATCCTCTAAGATTTAAAAACAAGGATCATTAAAGCCAAAGGCCTTTAGGCAGATAAGCTATAAAATATTCTCTAGACTTACAAAACCACTCCCCAGCGACCAACTAAAAGAAATAATACAAGGTTTAGGGCATTCTTTTTGAAACTTTTTTGAATTTTATTATAGCAAAAGTGAAAAAAAATAATCTAATATTAATTTAGATATGCATTGATCTAATCAATAATCCTTCACTAGGATCTAGACATGCTAATATGAATTAGAAAACTAAGATGCATTCAATCAACAAATCAAATTTGCTAATCGATTCGTGTGTAGGACATGATACCTGTGCATGGGTAGATGATCTCAGCGATCCAAATCTATCAAAAGAATTTCTTGCATTACTCTATAGCTGCACACATGTTCGGCCTCTATGATAAGTCCACACGAAGCTCCAAGTCTCGACCAGCTCTATCGGAGTGCTATCTCCTCGTCGGAGCCTTCGACGATCGATCTTCATCGATCTGATCAATGATCTTTTTTTTGATCTCCTGAATGCTCCAAAAGATTAGAAGGTGTACTTTGGAGGATGATGAGATGGTGTGTAGAATTTGGTGGTGATCGGGCACTCACAGCACTAAATCTCTCCACTCAAACCTAAGGTCAAAACCCTAGGATTTCACACACCTAAAAAATCTTGATGCCCAAAAATGTTGTCACGCCCACTCTCTATGGAACTTTTTCATGAAAAAATTTTTTATGGATTGAGGACTCTCCTCTCTACACAAGCCTCACTAGATCCTTATCTAAAGTAGGTGGGCAAAAGAAAGAAAAATTGAATAATTGGCATGAAGCAAAAGTTGGTGCAGGAAACACTTTCTCTCCCTTTGGACTTTTCTATGCCTAGAATAGCACCCCCTCTATCTAGTATTCTCTCTCATGGAACATCTCTCAATCCCATGCATGCACAAAAAAAATCTCATTTAAAAGAAAGGGGCGACATTCCATGGGAATTGCGCATGGGATGAGATATGGTTTAGAGGTTGAATTTATTTCAACCTCCCATTCAAATTCAAACTCAAGTGGATCCTTATCCACTTCCAATGCCAAATCTAGGTAGGTGATGAGCAGAAGGACTCTCCTTCTGTGCCACTTAGAAATTTCTCAAAAAAATGTATGACAAACCAAGGGTGGCATGGGGAATGGATAAGATAGGGATGTTAAATTTGTTTCAACCTCCAACTAACTATAATTCGAATTCAAATGAATCTAATCCTCATCCAACAATTAGACCAGGTCAAAGAGAGAAAGAGAGGTGGCACAAATCTCCTTCTAGGCATGAGAAAAACTCATGCAAATTCCAAAATTGCATAAGGAAAGGTGAGGGTCAGAAAGAAGATTCTGCAGGGAGATGGGTGTTTAAAATTCAAATATAATTTGACCCATTCAAATTCATTTCAAACAAACCAATTAATCTAGACCCAATTAGACCAGATTAATCCCAACCAAATTAGGCTTAATCTAACTTAATAAAATTTTAATCAAATTAAAAATTAATTAGATCTAAATTCTGATCAAATTAGGATCAAATCTCCTTTAGTGATTAGGTCAACTCATGATCTAATCAAGTCAAATCCAATTGAATCAAATTCAATTAGATTTAATCAAATCCTCATCGCTCAATCAAATTGAGCTAATTAAAAATCTAATTACTAATTAATCTTTTAATAAATATAGAGTTTCAATCGAATGAGTGTCTGAAAAATAGAGTCCTATCTACATAAAACTCTTGATTGAAGAGTCCCAAATAAGTGAGACTCTTGATCGAAGTATCCCAAACAAATGAAACTCATGATTGCAAGATCCCAGACCAGTGAAACTCTTGATCAGAGAGTTCTAGATAAGTAAGACTCAGAGTTTCAGTCTAGTAGGATCCACAAAGGTAGAGTTTCAGTTTAGTGCGACTCCTAGTCATAGAGTCCCAGTCTAGTAGGATTCTTGACCATAGAGTTGCAGACCATTGGAACTCTAGATCAACCATCAGATCAGATAGAAACTCCTATTGTATGTGACTCTATGGGTTCGAACCCAAAGTTGATAGCATAAAAATTAATTTTTTATACCAATCGATGTGACCATCTAGCAATGGTACCCGACGTTTAGATAGATCGAGTAGTCGCAATGCAACATCGACAAACTTATGGCATGTGGTTACCATATAATTCATCCCCTTGACCTCAATGCTCAAAAGATGATCTAGGATTTAATTGTCAATCCTAAAATTCATCCACATTATATTTCAAAATTTAGTATCCATCAAATAGATCACCCAGGCCGAGGTTTTGCTAAATTGAAATACAGTGATACATCTACTCTAATACTTAGAGGGGTCAATCCTATCTTGACTCACACACCAACTTTATAAGTATTTGACTGCACCCAATAGCCTTCTATCATTGAACTAGAAATTCAGATAATCTGGTACCTAAATACAGTAAGTTGCTTGTAAGCTACCATGGTGATCTCAGGTCTAAGGAATACTTATACTCATATCCTTCACGAACAACTCTTGATAGCAGAGAACTACGTAGTTGGATCACGTTCAATAAAATGTACCCCTATACTTCACCTACATGCCATATCAGTACATCATACTCCTTGGTTAAGAGGACAACCAACACATATGGCACACAATGACCTACACTCAATACGTTGTTGTCCTAGGTAACAATGTATCATTTGGTCACGAACAAGTTCAAAGACTAAACGATAAATCCTTCTTTGTCGAGTCAAAATAGTCCTAAGGACTTCATCATAGAAGAGTTCATTACAGAAAGATATACAAAAATGATGAAAAGTTAGAATAATTATTTTATTTATTAAAAATTTTAGTATATTTTTATAATTAGCTCAATCGTCTATAATCTAGATGATTGACTTTAGGATACAATTTTCAACAACTCCTACTTAGACTATAGCCATTCATAATAGTATCGAATAACCATCTTTCATTTGTGATTGTTGAACTCTTTGATTTCGAGAGCTTTAGTAAATGGATTGGCCACGTTTTCCTTTTCGTCGACCTTATGAAGGTTGATATCATCTCACTCCATAATTTCTTGTACTGATGTGCCTTGGGCTCTTTCACTAGAGCTATGGCTCCAGTGCTATCATAGTAAAGCAGAATCGAATCATCCAAGAAGGATGCCACTCCTAGCTCATCGATGAACTTTCATAGCCACACAACTTTCTTCACAACATCAGATGCTGCAACATACTCTGCCTCGTACATAGAATCAACCATAGTGTGCTTTTTAAAATTTTTCCAACAGACCACTCCACCGTTCAAAGTAAATACATAACCTGACACACTCTTACTATCATCGTGATGTGATTGAAAACTAGAATCAGTATATCATACAACTTTCAAGTCAGCATCTCCATAAATGAGCCATTGGTCCTTAGTATTTCTTAAATACTTTAGGATTGTCTTTACAACCTTTCAATAATTCTCATCTGAATTAGACTGGTATCTACTCACTATCCCTAGTGAGTATGCCAAATTCAATCTTGTACATGTCATGGTATATATTATCAAATCTACTATTGAAGCATATAATATTCTACTCATATGCTTTCTTTTTTGAGGAATTGTCGAACAATCCCTCTTTGAGAGAAAAATTTCATGGCCTATGAGAGATAGCCTTTCTTGAAATTCACCATGCTAAACCTCTTCAACACAGTATCAATGTACGTAGACTAGGACAATCCTAACAATCTTTTAGATCAATTTCTATAGATCTTCATCTTCAGGATGTAGGAAGCTTCTCCCAAGTCCTTCATGAAGAATTGCGATGATAACCAAACCTTTACTCCATATAGTGCAGGGATGTCATTTTCGATTAAGAGAATGTCATCCACATACAATACAAAAAATACTACTATAGAACCATTAGCCCATTTATACATGCAGAGTTCCTCTCCATTCTTAATGAAGTCATATGTTCTGATCATCTTATCAAAATGCATGTTCCAACTCCGAAATGCCTGCTTCAATCTATAGATGAATCTCTAAAGTCTGCACATCTTGGACTCATCTGTGGATGTGAAATCCTTAGGCTATATCATATACACCTTTTCTTTCAATTCTCTATTTAAAAAAGCTGTCTTCACAACCATCTACTAGATCTCATAGTCTAGATGTGCTACTATCGCAAGCATGATCCGAACGGACTTGAGCATTATCACCAGAAAAAACGTCTCGTCATAGTCAATACTATAATGCTGATGATATCTCTTAGCAATCAGATGGACTTTGTAGATCTCCATCTTTCCATCTGTACCTTTTTTTCTTTTGAAAATTTACTTACATCCAATGAATTTTATCTCTTCAGATGGATCAACCAGTATTCATACACTATTGACTTTCATTGACTCCATGTCGGACTTCATGGCTTCCAACTACTTATCAGAGTCGGACCTCTATATGGCATCCATATAGGTGATCGAATCCTCATCGTTCTCATTGAATTCAATAAGATCACCATCTCAGACCAAGAAATCATAGTATCTATCTGATTGATGCCATAATCTATTGGATTTCCTCAAAGATACCTCAATAATGGGCTTTGAATTTGCTCTTATCAAATCTAGTTCTACTAGTTTACTAGAATGTGTCGGTTCTTCCATCTATCAAACTTTACTAAGTTCAACATTAGAGGCAACAGTTCCTTTCATAAGAAACTTCTTTTCCAAAAAGACTATCCTATTACCGACGAACATCTTTTGTTCTTCAGTAAGGTAGAAGTAATAATCCCTAGTTTTCTTAGGGATCGGCCTATGCCTAGTCCATATCTCATATGAAGTCTTTGCAATAGACTTGCTTGGAACATTGTTCAAAATAAAATAAGCAGTCTCAAGTGCATACCTCTAGAAAGAAATAGGCAGACTTACAAACCCCATCATGGACAGAATCATGTCTAACAGGATCTAGTTCCTCCTTTTGGATGCACTATGATGCTATTATTGGAAATTGTGTTTCAAAGCCAATCATCAGTCTATTGACGGTTGAACTATTTTATAATTATAATTAATTTATTAATTAGTAAAAATATTTTGGCATCTTTTTTATCATAAGTTTACATCTTCTAATGAACTCCATTGTTGTGATGAAGTCCTTAGGACTGTTTAGTTTTGATAAAGAGAGAATTTATCGATTAGTCCTTTAATTTGTTCACGATCAAATGATAGACTGTTAATTAGAACAATAGAGTCTATCGAGCATAGATCACTATATGCCATATAGGTTGGTTGTCCTTTTAACCAAAGAGTGTGAAGACACTAGTATAGCATACAGGTGAGATGTATGGATACATCGTCATTGAACGTGACCAAATTCAAAGTATTCTACTATCGAGAATGTCTCTGATGGGATATAGGTATAAGTATCCCTTAGATCTAAAATCACCTCAGTGACATGCAAGCAACTCACTGTGCTTTAGTACCGGACTAACTGAATTTCTAATTCAGTAATAGAAGGCTTCTGGGCATAGTCAAGTACTTACAAAGTTAGAGTATGATCATAATGAAATTGATCACTCCAAGAGTTGGAGAAGAATGTATCACTATATTTCAATATAGCAAAACCTTGGCTAGGATAATCCATCGGATAGATTTGATATTTTGAAATACAATATGAACAATTTGATCAGAGTTGACAGTTGAACTCTGAGATGTCCTATGAGCATTATGATCAAGGGGATGAATTATATGAAAACTATATTCGCATGGGTTCTAAGGATGTTCTACACCTTCGACCTATCTGACCGTCGGATATCATTACTAGATGGTCATTTTAATTGATATAAAAATTTATTTTCATGCTACTGGGTTAGGTTCAGACCTATGAGATCACACACATTAGAGCTTACGATCTGATTGGATGGTTGATCAACGATTAAGAATCATTCTAGGGTTAAACAATCAATACAATTGGTGTTTAACCTAGCGCAAGTGTTGCAGGAGGATCGATTAGCAATTGAATTACTATTTAGATTAATTTAATTAAGCTAATAGGCTGAGATTAAGTTTAATTAAATATAATTTAATTAAATTTGGTTTGGGCTTGATTGGATCAAATTCAATTGATTTATTGGATAAGCCAAGTGCAAGGAAGAACTAGTCCTAGTCTAACTAGGACTCGGATTAACCCAATTTTTTTATTTGATTAGAAAATAAATTATAGTTAAATCTAATTTAATTTAGTTCTTAAATGGGTTAGGGCCTTATTTAATTAGGTTGGTTTAATCTTGATTTTATTTAGTTAAAAGATCTTGTCTGATCAAGTCAAAATAGGAGTCCTAGTGTGACTAGGACTCCCTATCACTTGCACCACTTAATCCTCATGCCCCATGCCCTTTTTATTTTATTTTTTATATAAAAATTTTCCACTCCCATGGCTTCTCATGCCCTCTTTCTCTCCTTTTCTCATAAGGCAATTTGTTAGAAGACCAAGTCAAAAGAGGAGTTAGTTTTGCTTAGGATTCTATGAGATAGAATTCTTATTGACCAAAACACCTTCCCTTGAGTGCCACCCCCTCTTTTAATTAATTGTTCTCTTATTTCACAAAAATAATCTCTTTTTTTATGCACCCTCCCTTGCTGGTCCATGCCAATAATTATGGAGGAGGTGCCCAAGAGTTGGGCGCCACGGCAACTTTTCATGTTTGGATATTCCTAGTCTAGGATTTTAATCTAACTCACTCAAAAAATAGATCTGATCTATTAACTTCATATCTACATTTGATATAGTATAGATCTAGATTGATTTGATCAATTTTTTATTTTTTATTTAATTTTAATTTTATAATTTAATATCATGCCTTGATCATATAATAGATCTGAGATATAGGTATTTACATGTTTATTTAAATAAATATTTGATTTATTTAAATCTTTCATTGTAAGATCTTGAAAAAGTTTTCAAGATCTACCTATAAAACCTTAGATCTGATTTCTTTAATTGGTATCAGAGCCAGATTATTATTACATAATTTTTATACATGTTTAGATTATTTCTTAGATTAGATCTAATTTATAATCTAATTATTAAATTTAAAATTTTAAAAAAAAATTTAGATCTCATGAACTGCCATAAGGTTGTCCTGCTGTAAGGTTTATTCCTTACAGTGAATAGGTTATCCTAGTTCGTGATGATCTGATTTTAATCATAAATATATTAGATTTAATCTAATTTTATTTATAATTTAATAGATTTAAAATAGTTTTAGATCTAAAAATAAAATATTTTTGATTGCACGGACTGTCATAAGATTGTCCTACTATAAAATTTATCCCTTATAGTGAATAGGTTATCCTAGTATGTGCTGATCTAAAATATTGATCATAAAATTTTAAATTAGATCTAAAAAATTTTATGATCTGATTAAAAATATTTTAATCTTATTTTAATCTTCATAAATATATTAAATTTAATCTAGAAAGATTTATGATTGATTATTATTGAAACTATTTCAATTACATGAACCTGTTTAGATTAGATCTAAAGTAGATTCATGTTTATATTACTTGCATATTGATTATAAATCAAACATGCAACTTGGTTGATAGAACCATGTTGTAAAAATATTTTACAAATATGAAAACTATTTTCAAAAAGCCAAACCCCAACCCTCAGCCCAAAACTTAATTAAGAATTAAGAAGTTATTTGATTAGGTTCTAGGATTATAAATTGAAGATCCTATGATACGAATCATAACACATTGGGTTAATGGGTTAGTGGAGATTAGGTCCATTAATTGGATTAGACTTAGGGTTAGATTAAAGAATGGACTTAATTAGAGAATTGATTAAATCTAATCAATTGTTGTCTTAGATTAGGTCAAGAATTCTCTAGATTAATTGCAATAGTTGTAGTTGGTCAAGTCCATATCTTTAACAAGACCCAAGATAGACTTAATTCTTGACTACATGGTCTAGCATGACCTGTTAGGTTGATCTAATTGAAACTAATTAAACCAGTTGGTATCTAAGGTAAACCAGACCAGTGATTTTTAATTGGCAGCTCACTTATGTGGCCATTTTTAATGGTATCTAAGGCAAGCCTAATAGATCCTTCCACTGATCGAACTTACCTGGCCTCTTGGTGAGATTATGTTTCGATCAGATCACTTAACTATTCGAGCTGACCTATGTCAGCTAGGTAAATCAGTTTGACTGATTTAGGTGCTCCTAGACCAGTCTATTAATGATCTTTCTTAAGCTGACTTGATGAAGTTAGTGGAAGGATCATGACAAGCTGGTTAATCTGACCTACTCACTTCTGTAAATTAAATCCTCTAAAATTATTAGATCTTTAAAATAAAATAGTTATATGATAACTGAATCATAGCCTTTCATTAAAGTGGATGATAATGAGTCCATCAGTTGGATAATCATTGGAGGCCCAAAGGCTTGGTGCTTATCGATTGATGAAATTATCATTCATTATATGATATATTGGATACATCTTTCTAAATGATGGTCAGATGGGCCAACCAAAGTTGGGCCCGATCATTCATTGGTTGGATGGGCCAAGTATGGTCATGTTAATGGTTGGACCTAACTGGACTCTTTTCTGAGAAGGCCAAAGCCAACCGATCAGGCCCTGAGGCAAAATTTAATTACTAAAAATTATTTTAAAAAAATAATTGATTATAAACCTACTCTTAGATGTACATGATCGGCCAACCAAAGTTGGGCTTGTGTACAGTCTATGTGGATTCTAGTATCCACTAAGAAATTAAGATAATTCTTCGAATTAGAGATAGAGGCTATCAATTCAAATAAAATAGTGGGAGAAATCTTTTAATTAAAGTCTAAATCTTTAGATTTAATGAATTAATTACTAATTAGATTTTGATTTTTCTTTGTGCAGACAAGGCCACTTCCCTATCGCTCCGATCATTATTGGACAATGATAAGTTGGTGGGATCCAACTTTGGTAGCTGGTACCAAAAATTTAAGATTATCCTAGAGCATGAACGGATCCTATATATGCTGACGGATCCTGCACCTGAGAAGCCAACTGCCAATGCACACAGAATAATTAGAGATACTTATCAGAAGTGGCTCAGTGATCGAACCATGATGCACTGCATTATGCTGGCTGCGATGAGCGATGAGTTCAGTCGTAGGTTTGAGACAACTCAATCAAATAAAATGCTCCAAGTGTTGGAGAATTTTTTTGGCAAACCTAATGACGTTGAGAGGCACAAGACTAGTTGCGCCATCTTCAATGCCAAAATATGGGACGCAGCCTCTGTCACTGATCATGTACTATATATGATCAAGCTGATAGAGTGCTTAAGCAAACTCGACTTTTTCTTATATGAATAACTTGAGAAAGATGCAATACTGAACTCGCTGCCAAAGTCCTATCTCCCTTTTCTTATTCATTATAGAATGACAAAGCGTAAAGTAATCTACCATGGCTTATTAGGATTACTTTAGAACTTTGAGAAGGATCACCAGCTCCATAAAGAGTCGGTGAACTTAGTGGGAGGTTCGTCTTCTAATTCTCAACCCTTTAGAAAAGGAAAGAAGAATAAGAAGAAGAAAATAAAGAAGGTGCAAGTTCAGACTGAGACATCACTGCAGGGCCAGACCAGAAAGATTAAGTCCGATAAGAGTCAAGCTGAATGTTTCTTTTGCAAGAAGCGGGGGCACTGAAAGAGGAACTATCCTCAGTACATTATCTTCCTAGATCCGAACAGGTAGAGAAAGAAGCAAGCTATTGCTGGGCAAGGTATTTATATGATAACTTTTTATAATTTTACTATTTATCATATTACTGACTGGATATTGGATACTGGTAGTCCTTACCGTATTTGCAATTCATTGCAGGGGTTGCAGGTCAGTAGAAGATTCGAGCAAGATGAGAGATTCCTAAACATTGAAGATGGAAGATCAATTCCAGTTCTAGCTTTAGGAATTTTGAAACTTGTATTTGAATCTCATATCGTTGTTCTTGGTGATTGTCATTTCTATCCTAGTTTCTTTTTAAATATCATTTCTGTAGGTCTTTTGACCATGAACAATTATGAAATTTCAATAAAGAAATGAGTTTGCAATATCATATGAATGGTGTTGCTGCTTTATATGGATAATTGAATAATGGTGTATATATGTTATCACAACCTATTAATGTAGTCTATTCTACTGGCAAGTATCCAAGATTAGATAGTGTATCAGATATCTACTTATAGCACTGTAGGCTAGGTCATATAAACAAGAACAGGATAAATAGATTGACTCAAGAGGAAAGCCTCGAAGTCAATGATTGTGAATCACTTTCAACCTGTGAGTCCTGTCTTCTTGGTAAAATGATCAAGTCACTTTTTACTAGAAAAGGTGAGAGAGCCAATGAGCTCTTAGATTTAGTACATACTGATATATGTGGATCAATGAGCATAAGTTTCAGAGGTGGATATGTCTATTTTATCACTTTCACAGATGATCTATCCAGATATGGACATGTCTATCTGATGAAACATAAGTTGGATTCTTTTAAAATATTCAAATGATTTCGAAGTGAAGTAGAAAAACAAACTAAGAAGAGTATTAAAATTTTTTGATCTGATCGAGGATTAGAATACCTTTCTGATGAGTTTCTCACATATCTAGGAGAGAATGAATTTCTCTCCCAATGGACTTCTTCTAAAATACCATAGCATAATGGTGTGTCTAAAAGAAGGAATCAGACTTTGTTAGACATGATCCGATCCATGATATGATTTGCCAGCTTGCCGATATCCTTCTGAGGATATGCACTCGAATCGATTTGTTATCTATTAAATAAGGATTTCAAGTAAGTCTGTAGTTAAAATTTTATATGAGATATGGACAGGACGTAAGCCAGCACTTTCACACTTTAGGGTTTGGGGGTGTCCGGCTTATGTCAAATGGTTAGTTACAGACAAACTTGGACCTAGGTCTGACAAGTGTACATTCATAGGATAGCCAAAAGAGACTAAAGGATACTATTTCTACCATGCTGATGAATAAAAGATGTTCGTCAGTCTTAGGACAACCTTTTTGGAAAAGAAGTTCTTTGGTGAAGGAACTATTGCCTCTAAGATTGAACTTGATGAAGTTCAATAGGTAGAAAGTCCAACATAGAATATTGAACCTAAGTCGGATTTGATCTGATCGGATCTGAAGCCTAATGAACCCACACCATTAAGGCGATTCGGTAGAGTACTGCACCATTCGGATAGATACTATGGATTCTTGGTTCAGGATGGTGATCCCATCAAACTTGATGAGAACGATAAGGATCCGATCACTTATATGGATGTGATGTAGAGATCCGACTCTGAGAAATGGCTAGAAGCCATGAGATCCAAAATAGATTCCATGAAGGTCAATGATGTATGGACATTAGTTGACCCACCTGAAGGGGTTAAATCCATTGGATGTAAATGGGTCTTCAAAAGAAAGAGGGGCGCAGACGAAAAGATGGAGACCTATAAAGCCTGTCTGATTATCAAGAAATATCGTCAACGTTATGGTATTGACTATGATGAGATATTCTCTCCTATGGTAATGCTCAAGTCCATTCGGATTATGTTTGCCATTGCTACCCATTTGGACTATGAGATCTGACAGATGGATGTGAAGATAGTTTTTCTAAATGAAGAGCTGATCGAAGAGATATATATGATACAACCCAAAGGATTTATATCCACAGAGGAGTCCAAAGTGTGCAAGCTTCAGAGATCCATTTATGGATTGAAGCAGGCATCTCAGAGTTGGAACATGCATTTTGATAAAGTGATCAAAACGTACGGCTTCGATAAGAACAGAGAAGAACCTTGCATTTATAAATGGACAAATGGTCCAGTAGTGGTATTTCTTATTTTGTACGTGGATGACATTCTCTTAATAGAAAATGATATCCCCGCACTACAAAGAATAAAAGTCTAATTGTCATCATAGTTCTCCATAAAGAACTTGGGTGAAGCATCCTACAACCTAGGGATGAAGATCTATAGGGATAGATCTAAAAAGATGCTTGGTATATCTGTCTATGTACATAGAAACTATGCTGAAGAGGTTCAGCATGGAGAATTCCAAAAAAGGCTATCTCTCGATAGGTCAAGAAATTTCTCTCTCTAAGAAGAATTGTCCAACAACTCCTGAAGAGAGAGAGCATATGAGTAGAATACCATATACTTCGGCAGTGGGATCTATTATGTATGCAATGACATGTACGAGACCAGACGTAGAATACTCATTAGGAGTGGTGAGTAGATACCAGTCTGACCCTAGAGAAAATCACTGGAAGGTGGTTCAAACTATCCTTCAGTATTTGAGAAATACTAAGGATCAATGATTGATTTATGGTGAGTTAGATCTGAAGCTTATGGGATTTACAGACTCCAACTTTCAATCTGACCATGATGATAGTAAAAGTGTGTCGGAATATATTTTTACTCTAAATGGTGGAGCCATCTACTGAAAAAATTTCAAGCAACATACAGTGGCTGACTCTGTTTGCGAAGTAGAGTATATGGCAGCATCAAATGCAGCAAAGAAAGCTGTGTGGCTAAGAAAGTTCATCACTGAGCTCGGAGTAGCACCCTCCATTGATGGTTCAGTGCTGCTCTACTGCGACAGCACTGGCGTAATAGCTCAAGCAAAAGAACTAAAGGCACACCAACAGACAAAGCACATTCTATGCTGCTTTCATTTGGTCCATAAAATTATGAATCATGGTGATGTCGACCTTTAGAAGATCTATTAAAAGAAGAACCTAGTCAATCCCTTCACTAAAGCCCTAGTAATCAAGGAGTTCGACAACCATAAGTCGAAGATGGATATTAGATACTGTGCAGAGTAGCTTTAGGATAAGTAAAAATTATTGAAAATTATGTTCCAAAGCCAATCATCAACCTATTGACGGTTGAGCTATTTTATAGTTGTAATTGATTTATTAATTAATAAAAATTTTTTGCTATTTTTTCATCACAAGTCTACATCTTCTAATGAACTTTATTATTGTGATGAAGTCCTTAGGACTATTTAGTTATGATAAAAAGAGGATTTATTGATTAGTCCTTAAATTTGTTCACGATCAAATGATAGGCTGTTAATTAGGACAACAGAGTCTATCGAGCATAGGTCACTATATGCCATATAGGTTGGTTGTCCTCTAAACCAAGGAGAATGGAGATATTGGTATGGCATACAGGTGAGATGTATGGGTACGTCATCATTGAATATGATCAACTCCAGAGTATTCTGCTGTCGAGAATGTCTCTGATGGGATATAGGTATAAATATCCCTTAGATCGGAGATTATCTTAGTGACTTGCAAGTAACTCACTGTGCTTTGGTACCAAACTAACCGAATTTCTAATTCAGCAATGGAAGGCTTCTGAGCATAGTTAAGTACTTGCAAAGTTGGAGTGTGATTAAGATGGAATTGACCACTCCAAGAGTTAGAGAAGAATGTATCACTATATTTCAGTATAGCAAAACCTTGGCCAGGATAATCCATCAGATGGATTTGATATTTTGAAATATAATATGGATAACCTGATCAGAGTTGATAGTTGAACTCTGAGGTATCCTATGAGCATTGTGGTTAAGAGGATGAATTATGTGAAAACTATATCTGCATGGGTTCTAAAGATGGTGTTCTACACCTTCGACCTATCCGACCATCGGATATCATTGCTAGATAGTCACTTTGATTGATATAAAAATTTATTTCTATACTACTAGCTTAGGTTCGGACCTATGAGATCACAAACATTAGAGCTTATGATCTGATCGGATAGTTGATCAACGATTAAGAATCATTCTAGGGTTAAACAATCAATACGGTTGGTGTTTAACCTAGTGCAAGTGTTGTAGGAGGATCGATTAGCAATTGAATTGCAAATTAGCTTAATTTGATTAAGCCAATAGACTGAGATTAAGTCTAATTAAATATGATTTAATTAGATTTAGTTTGGGCTTGATTGAATCAAGTCCAATTGGTTTATTGGATAAGCCAAGTGCAAGGAAGAACTAGTCCTAATCTAACTAGGACTCGGATTAACCTAATTTTCTAATTTAATTAGAAAATAAATTAGAATTAAATCTAATTTTATTAAGTCTTTAAATAGGTTAGGATTTTATTTAATTAGGTTGGTTTAATTTTGATTTTATTTGATTAAAAGATCTTGTTTGACCAAGTCAAAATAAGAGTCCTAGTGTGACTAGGACTCCCTATCACTTACGCCACTTAATCCTCATGCCCCATGTCCTTTTTATTTTGTTTCTTACGTGAAAATTCTCCACTCCCATGACTTCTCACACCCTCTTTCTCTCCTTCTTTTTGCATAAGGCAATTTATTGGAAAACCAAGTCAAAAGAGGAGTTAGTTTTGCTTAGGATTCTATGAGATAAAATCTTTGTTGACCAAAACAGCTTCCCTTGAGTGCTGCTCCCTCTTTTAATTAATTCTTTTCTTATTCTACAAAAATAATCTTTTTTTTTTGTGCACCCTTCCTTGCTGGTCCATGTCAATAATTATGGAGGAGCCGCCCAAGAGTTGGGTGCCCCAACAACTTCCCATGTTTGGATATTCTTAGTCTAGAATTTTGATCTAACTTGCTTAGATAATAGATCTGATCTATTAACTTCATATCTGCATTTGATATAGTGTAGATCTAGGTTGATTTGATCAACCTTTTACTTTTTTATTTGATTTTAATTTTATGATTTAGTATCATGCCTTGATCATGTAATAGATCTGAGATCTAGGTGTTTATATATTTATTTAAATAAATATTTGATTTATTTAGATCTTCCACTGTAAGATCTTGAAAAAGTTTTCAAGATCTACCTGTAAAATCCTAGATCTGGTTCCTTCAGCTATGGTGTTCTAGGAGAGGTCCATTGTGAGAGAATCACATTCTCTTCTAGATATGTCAAAAAATCGTTAAAAATATATTCATCTCTTTAATCTGACCGAAGAGTTTTAATACTCTTTTTAAGCTATTTTTCTACCTCATTTCGATATCATTTGAATATTTCAAATGAATTGAATTTACTCTTTATAAGATAGACATATCTATATCTATATAGGTTGTCAGTAAATGTAATGAAGTAGTAGAACCCATCTCTAGCACATATGTTCATAGGTCCACATACATTAGTATGTACTAGATCCAGAAGTTTAGTGGCCCGCTCACCCTTTCCAGTAAAAAATGATTTGATCATTTTACTAAGAAGACAAGACTCACAGATAGTCAATGATTTACAATCATTGATATCAAAGATATGCTTCTTGACTAACCTATTTATCTTATTCTTATTTATATGACCAAGCCGACAGTACCAAAGATAGGTATCGATGACATTATCTAGTTTTAAGCATTTATTTGACATGTACATTATACTAATAGGCTATGATAATATATAAATACCATTTTTTAATTATCCTCGCATTACTGTAACATCATTCATAATGATATCATAATATTTTTCTATTAATAAATAATAATCAACTTGGGCCAAAAGTCCAACATATATTATGTTCATCATAAAAGATGGACAATAGTGACAGTCACTTAAAATGATACTATTAATTTTGAAAATAAGCTCAAGAGTTTCTAATGCTAGGATTGAAACTTTACTTTCATCCCCAATGTTAAGAAATCTATCATCATTCTCAAATTTTCTACCAATTTAAAGTCTATGCAATGAATTACATATGTGAATTGAACTCCCGGTATCTAATACCTAGGTAGATGAATCACAAATAGAAAAATTACAAGGTGTTATCATATAACAATCTTAACCAGCAACCATTTGCTAATTTCTTTTGTTCAGCCTATTCGGATCAAGTGGATAATTTTTCTTCAGGTCTGCCTGATTAGGGTCAATACTAGACTCCTTACAATTAGGTCCTAAAAGCTTGTCACTATCCAATAGTAAATGGAGCAGACTTACACTAGTCATTCTTTTTATCTGAAAGAAAAATATGAAATCTTATTAGTACTTGAATTAATTAATCCTAAAAACTTGAACTTTAGTCTAAAGGTCTTTTCACTACTTTTATGAATTGGTAGCCTCTACCTTCAATTCAAGAAATTATACTAACTCCTTAGTGGATACTAAAATACACATAGACTACAAACGGACTCGAAGAAAGCTCTGGCTAACCTATGTACATCTACAAGTAGGTTCACAATCAATTATTTTTCTAAATAATTTTTAGTAATTAGATTTTGTCCCAGAAGCCAATTCAGCAGGCTAAGGCCTCCACTAAAAAGATCTGATTAGGTCAAACCATTAACATGATTGAGTTCAGTGCATCAAATGAATGAAAATCAGTCCAAAAAAAGCTTTAGCTAACCTGATCACCATTCAGAGAGTGCAATCTAATCATCATCTGATGGATAGTAATTCCAAGATTCAGATGAACACCAGGTGTAAGGCACCTCAAATATCCATCTAAAAAATTAGACTCATTACTATTCACCTTAATAGGAGGCTATGACTTGGTTATCCCCATAACTTAGTCATTTTTAAGAACCTAATAAATTAGAGGATTTAGGTTACATATGATTTAAGGATAGAAAGGATACGGACCAATTTTCTCCCACTGACTTCATCAGGTCAAATCGTCCCACTGATTTTACCAGGTCAAAAGGTTAGGATTATGATCAATTTATGTCCATGGGCATCTAATTTAGTCTTACTAATTGAAATCAGTCAAACTGATTCCTAGTAACATAGGTTAGCTCGAATCACCAATTGATCTAATTAAATCCTAATCGACCATATCGGTCAGGTAAGTGAGATCAGTGGAAGGGATATGTCATTAACTCGTCAAAGATCGAATCAGGACGAGTAGCTTCCAATTAAAAACCACTGGTCTAAACTACCAAACTTACCTTAGGCACCAACCAGTTAATTAGATCCAATCTGATCAACCTAGTAATTTTGAGCTTAACTGCTTAGTCATGAATCGAGTCTATTTTGGTCTAGTTAAAGACATGGACTTGACCAACTATAACTATTGAAGTTGATTCTAGAGTATCCTTGATGTAATTTGGGTTGATGGATCAGGATTCAATATTTTAAAAATAATTTTTAAATTTTGAAAGATTTTTATTTTTTGTTCACCAAATGTTTTGACTCATTTCAAAAATGGGTCAGCCATTTCATAACAGCAACCTATTGCTAGTTCATAATAGAAAATAAAACATAATTAAACCATGAATCTATTTAGATCCAATCTAACATATTCATGTTTAATTATTATATTGAAACTATTTTAATAATAAAAATCTTTTAACTATTTATCTTAATGAATGAATTCAGAGTAGCACCCCTACCGCCATAAGGGATCCTCACTAAATGGAAGGTGATGGCCTTTAAACCATACTTATTTCTCATGATCGAATGGCTTGGTGGCTCATTCATCCTTGATTACTAAGTTATCTAAATCTAACATATCAAATATATAAGTATTTAATTTTTTAATTATATATTAAAACATGTCAAGCGAACCTTTGCTCCGATATCAATGAAGGAAATAGTGCAGGATTTAGGGCATGCTTTTCAAAATATTTTTTAATTTTATTATAGTGGAAGTAAAAAAATTAATCTAATATTAATTTAGACATGCATTGATCTAATCAATAATCCTACACTAGGATCTAGACATGCTAATATGAATTAGAAAAATAAGATGCATTCAATCAGCAAATCATATTTGCTGACCGATTCGTGTGCAAGACATGATACCTGAGTGTGGATAGATGATCTCCATAATTCAAATCCATCGAAAGAATCTCTTATATTGTGCTATAGCTGTACACACATTCGACCTCTATGGTGAGTCCACATGGAGCTCTAGGTCCCGATTAGTTCCATCGGAGTGCTAGCTCCTCGTCGGAGTCTTCGACAGCCGATCTTCATCGATCCAATCGATGATCTTCTTCTTGATCTCTCAGATGCTCAAAAAAATCAAAAAGGTGTACTTTAGAAGATGATGAGATGGTGTGTAAAATTTGGTGGTGATCGGACACTCACAGCACTCAATCTCTCCACCCGAACGTAGGGTCAAAATCCTAGGGTTTCACACAACTAAAAAACCCTGATGCCCAGAAATGCTATCACGCCCACTCTCTATGGAATTTTTCCATGAAATAAATTTTTATAAATTAAGGACTCTCCTCTATTCACAAGCCTCACTTAGATCCCTATCTAAAGTGGGTGGCCAAAACAAAGAAAAATTGAACAAGTGGCATGAAGCAAAAGTTGGTGCAGGAAACTCTTTCTCTCCCTCTGAACTTTTCTACTCCCAAAACAACACCCTCTCTCTGGTATTCTCTCTCATGAGTCATCTCTCAATCCCATGCACACACAAAAAAAATCTCATTTAGAAAAAAGGTGACATTCCATGGGAATTGTGCATGGGATGAGATATGGTTTGGAGGTTGAATTTGTTTCAACCTCCCATTCAAATTCAAACTCAAGTGGATCCTTATCCACTTCCAATGCCACATCTTGGTGGGTGATGAGTAGAAGGACTCTCCTTCTATGTGCACTTAGAAATTTCTCAAAAAAAATGTATGACAAACCAAGGGTGGCATGGGGAATAGATAAGATAGGGAGGTTGAATTGGTTTCCACCTCCAACTAACTTAAATTCAAATACAAATGAATCTAATCCTCATCCAACAATTGGACCAAGTCAAAGAGAGAAAGAAAGGTGGTGCAAATCTCCTTCTAGACATAAGAAACACTCACACAAATTCCAAAATTGCATGAGGAAAGGTGAGGGTCAGAAAGAAGGTGGCATAGGGAGATGGGTGTTTAAAATTCAAATCTAATTTGACACATTCAAATTGGTTTCAACCAAACCAATTAATCTAGATCTAATTAGACCAAGTTAATCCCAACCAAATTAGGCTTAATCCAATCCAATAAAATTTTAATCAAATTAAAAATTAGTTATCAAATCAGGATTGAATCTTTCTTAGCGATTAGGTCAATTGATGACCTAATTGGGTCAAATCCAATCGAATCAAATTTAATCAAATTTGATCAAATCTCCATCGCTCAATCAAATTAAGCTAAGTAGCAATCTAATTGCTAATTAATCTTGCAATAAATATAGAGTCCTAATCAAATGGGTGTCTAAAAAATAAAGTCTCATCTACATGAAACTCTTGATCGAAGAGTCCCAAATTGGGACTCTTGATCAAAGTATCTCAAATGAATAAAACTCATGATCGTAGAGTTTCAGACTAGTAAAACTCTTGATCAAAGAGTCCTAAATAAGTAGAACTTAGAGTCCCAGTCCAGTGGAATCCATAAATATAGAGTTTCAGTCTAGTGGAACTCCTGATCATAAAATTTCAGTCCAGTAGGACTCTTGACCATAGAGTTCCAAACCATTGGGACTCTAGATCAACCATTAGATCAGGTAGAAACTCTTATTGTGTGTGACTCCATGGGTTCGAACCCAAAGCTGATAATGTAGGAATCAATTTTTTGTACCAATTGATGTGATCATCTAGCAATAATACCCGATGTTCGAATAGATAAAATAGTTGCAATGCAACATCGACGAACCTGTGGTATATAATTATCGTATAATTTATCCCCTTGATCTCAATGCTCAAAAGATGATCTAGAATTTAACTATCAATCCTAAAATTCATCCATATTGTATTTCAAAATTTAGTGTCCATCAAATGGACTATTCCAGTCGAGGTTTTGCTAAATTGAAATATAGTGATACATCTACTCCAATACTTAGAAGGGTCAATCTCATCTTGACTCATATACCGACTTCATAAGTACTTGACTACACCTAGTAGCATTCCATCACCGAATTATAAATTCAGATAGGTTGGTACCTATGTATAGTGAGTTGCTTGCAAGCCACCATGGTGATCTTAGGTCTAAAAAATGTTTATACCCATATCCTTTGTGAGCAACTCTTGATAGTTGAGAGCTACGCAATTAGATTATGTTCAGTGAAATGTACCCCTACACTTCATCTGCATGGCATATTAGTATATCATACTCCTTAGTTAAGAGGACAACCAACACATATGGCACATAACAACCTACACTCGATATATTATCATCTTAGGTAACAATGTATCATTTGGTTGTGAATAAGTTTAAGGACTAAATGATAAATCTTTCTTTGTCGAGTCTAAATAGTCTTAAGAACTTTATCATAGCAGAGTTCATTATAGAAAAATGCACAAAAGTGATGAAATGCCAGAATAATTATTTTATTTATTAAAAATTTAAGTATATTTTTATAATTAGCTCAACCATCTACAACCTAAATGATTAGCTTTAGGATATAATTTCCAACACCAACCAGAGAAACGCCCTTTAAGCTTACCTTTGGTACAGAAGTCATGATGCCTATGGAAATTGTTCTTCGAACACCAAGGGTAGAAAATTTTTATGAAGAAAGCAATTCAAATCAGCTGAGAACTGACCTAGATCTCCTAAAAGAAATCAAAGAGAGAGCTCAAATTTGCATGGCAACCTTAGAAATAAAAGATGGCCAGATATTATAATGCTTGAGTAAAATCAAAAATCTTTCACAAAGGAGACCTGGTTCTTCATCAAGCTGAAGTATCAAAATCCATGGAGCAAGAAAAACTTGCCCCAAATTAGGAAGGGTTCTAGCAAGTCACTGAAGTGATATGCCTGGGGGCATATAGGATCAAAAATTTAGATAGCTCAAATATTCCAAGGATATGTAATGCTTAGAATCTCAAATTGTACCATCAATGAATCCTGAATAAAAGGTCTGAATTTTTATCTCAATAAAGATAGATTTCTACTTCAAAATATTAAAGTTTTCTCTCGACCACCTCGGTAGAAAATCAAGCAAATTCAAACCTATCTAAATGAGGCTATACTATCCGACCAAACGAGGATAAGGTGAGCAAAATTAAACCTATCCAAATAAGGCTATGATGTCCGGCCAAATGAGGATAAGATAAAAATCAAATCTATCTAAATGATGCTATGCTGTCTGGCCAAATGAAGATAAGGTACAAATTCAAATCTATTTAAATGATGCTATGATGTCCGACCAAACAAGGATAAGATGAAAATAAATTTATCCAAATGAGGCTATAATGTCCGACCAAATGAGAATAAATTTAGATCATGAGATACTAGATCTTTGGATTGGACCTCACAAACCAGATCGTAAGACATCCAATCTCCAGATTGGACCTCACAAATTTAGATCATGAGATACCCATTCTCTGGATTGGGCCTCACAAGATAAAATCATGGGATAACTAATCTTCTAATTGGATCTCTAAAGTTTGCCATAACTTTCTTTAATTTTAGATTCACACTTGAAGATATTCGAGTTAGAGCTAAAAATATTAGCCATTCGACCACAATAGGTACTCTTCAAAACCCTTTAAAAAAGAGGAAAGAGTGGGAAGTAGTCGGTTGAAATTCTATCAAACAAGAAGGAAACTTGACCTACCAATCCTAAAGTTAAGTAGAGGTATTCCTAAACTTCTACTATGATCGAATTATGAAAATTCGTTCTTCCCTTAAATATTTAATTTCATGCATACTTTTGCTGAATCAATTTACATCATGATCTAACTGAGGTCAATCAATATAAATCTGACCAAAGTTAGATGTTATCTATTATAGATAACTTAGAAAAATTTTGGGATTAAAAAACAATCATAACCCACATCGGGTAATATAAGATCAAAAATATCGGACATCATAAGCAATGACAAAAGCAGTCATGAATAAAAAAATTTTCATTACTTTGAAAAGTATATACAAAGCCCAAGTTGGGCTGATATAGCAACAACAAAACAAACAAACAAAAAGAAATGAAAACTACATAATCATGCATCTGTTAGATATATGTGCCCTAGAAGCCAGAATTGGCTGACACTTGTAATACACTTCTAGGGGCAAAATTATAATTTTGATTATAATCAATAAAATGGATTATTTTCTATCACATATGTGTATTTAGTGTCTATGATACATCCTTTGAGTTAATGGTAATATAATTTATATTTTCAAGAGTTGAAAATTTAAGACATGAATAATCATTATTAACTCATAAAATGCTCCCGACCATAGGATCATCACGAGGATGGTGATTGATCTGGAAGGTTGGTGTACAATCGCTTCTCTTTAGTAGATGAGTCTTGAGTCTACAATGTGGAGACACTGGAGCGAGAGTACAAATACTCAATTAGAGAATGAGGGCACTGAGTGTGACCACCTCGAGTAGTCATTAGGAAGTCTACCTTCTCGTCAATGACTGACTCGATGCTGTAGTAGTGTGTCTAGTTTTTTGACCTGAGATGCATCGATAGTTCATCTTGAGGGTGTTATAGTTTGACTATACCATAACTTGATCTCCTAGCCATACGAAACCCTGAGGTGTATGTTGGCTATAGCATGTTCATTGTAGGAACTGGATAGCATCAAGATGGAATCTATCTACCTCGATGGTAGAGGAGCAGCCCTATGATGATCATGAGAATCAAGTCCAGAAGTCCATGGCCATGGTAGAGTGAAATAATAGAAAGAGTTTCTATTTAGATTTTCACATCAGACTTGAATCGAATGATTACATCATATGATAGAAACTAGGGTTTGACGAGTTCACCTTAACCCTAATCTGATCGGGGCTCAAGATAGAAGAACTTAATCACACAGGTAGCTGCACCAAGAGGTTCGCATTCAGCTCTGATGGGTTGCCACCATATACTGCTAGGTGTCACTGATGGATTTTGGGAGCAATTAGAATGATTTAGATGATCGATCATTCTAGCTGTTTCGAATCAGAAGAGTTCTGATCCATCGAAAGGAGTTTCGATGATGTCGATGATAGAGATCATGACATATCTCCATTACCATACAGAACTGAACCTAACTGAGGTCACACAAACAAAGGGTTTGAATCTGGTGATCATCAATTGAACTGATCCAGTTCAATTGATCTGAATGAGATTCAATTAGGTTCAAGGAAAAAATCGTGCTAGCACTCGATTGAACCTAACGTTCTTCTTTTGCTATCATAAATAAGTTGTCCTGACTGAGCCAAAGGAGTTTGTGCTCAATCAGAGGCCTTCACTATGGTCTGACTGGAGCTTGTCCAAGTCAGAAAAAGGTTGTCTTATTTTGTAAGACATTACCTGCCATTTTTGGTCACCTGCCATTTTTCGTTCTTTGACTTTGGTCAAAAGTCTGACCTTTGACTGGTCAAATGTTGACCATTGACACTTTGACTTCTATCCATGTGTCACACACCTATTGGAGAGCTGGTGGGGGCTTGTCCCCTACCAGAACCTGGCAAGGAGGAGGGCGCACGCCACCCTTGGCGTGCGCCCAAGCTGGAGGCGCCCAGGAGTCCCTATTGGATTGGGACTCCATCTTCTTTTTGGATTTCGATTAGAGTTCTCCTAAGAACCAACTTTGACTGATCTTAGGCACCCTCTAAGGAGGAATCCAGGGGACTCTATTCCCACCAATCAGATTTAGATCTGATTTCACAAAGAGTTGTGATTGGTTGGGAAGAAGAGGAGTTGGATCATAGATAGTCTATAAATAAGACCCTGCGCCCAACTCAAAAATTGAAAATTGAAAAATCCCATGCCCCAAGGCTGCCTCTCCTCTCCTCCTCCATGCCAAAGCATCTTCTCCCTCTTCTCTCCACATCCAAAAGTATTTTAGGTTCTTGGTTGGTGCAATCCAGATAAGAGAAAGGCGACTGAAAGCTAGAAGGCTGCACTGCTGCAAAGGACAACTGCTGATCTTCGAAAGGTATTTTGAAGATCCTCCAGATCAGATCCAGATCTAATTTTTGGAGATATGATAGAGAAGAAGAGGATCTCTAGATCCAGTCCTGAGTGGATACCGGTAGAGGCCAGGCACTTGCGTGGCTAGATCCAGAACCTTCCGCTGCTTACAGGATCATCAATGGGTAATAGGATTACCCACTTTAAGATAAATTAAATTTAATTTAATTTATCTAAATTTATTTTAATTATTAAAATAATAAGAATTAAATCTAAAATATTTTAAATCTAATCTAGATTAAAAAAAAAAATTTAAAATATATCTCTTGATCTGATCAGATCTAAACGAACTTGATCCAAAAAATCAGGATTTTTCTTCAATTGGTATCAGAGCCAAGGTTCTAAAAGTATTTAGATCTAATTTTAAATTTATTTTAATTAAAAAATAAGTGATTTTAGATGTCACATGAGATGTGATCAGATCTGAAATTAGAAAAAAAATTAAAATTAAATGATTTGGATCTAAGATTAGAAAATATGCATGACTAGTTCTAAAATAGAATAGTTCTATAGAATAGTCTTATATGTTTTTAATTTAATTTGATTAAATCATATTTTAGATCTATTTATTTACTATTTTTTGATATTATAATTATTATAATAACATCTAAAAAATAGTAAATAAAAATTATTTAATTTTAAACATCATATGAGATATGATTGATGCATGTCTAGACTAGTTGTAGAATAGTTCTACATAATTGTCTAGATTAGAATTTATTTTGATTAGATCAATTTAAATCTAATTTTTTAGATTATTATGAGATAATTTAGATCTAAAAACATGCATGATTCGATACATGAGATGTATGCAAAATATGCCATGATTAGATCTAATTTGTATATGAGATATATGATATAGATCTAAAACTATTTTGTAGTATTGCATGTTCCTGATTAAGGCATTCCTCTTGGCCGTCCGGTCATAAGAATGAAGAAGGATTTAAAGGCCCTCTCCTCCCATCCGATGGGGTGTTCTTATGACGTGTAGGGGTGCTGCGTGTTCGTCCTTAATCAGAAATCCAAAACTTACTTTCTGCAAAACCCTAGATCCTGAAATCCTAGGATTTATTGTGCATATTTTATTTATGAACCCTACTTAATTAAAAATTAAGATTATGGAATATTAATTAGGTCTAAAATTGAGAATTTTAGATCTAAGACATATTCATAATACTTGGGTTCGGGCTTGGGTAGCTCAATTAGGTCTAAGCGGTTGATCAAACCGAATCAAGAGTTGGTTAGATGGGATCAACAATGCTTAAATTGACCAGCCTAATAGGATTAAGTCTGGGTCAAGATCGAGTCACGATCAAGCAAGACCTAATTAGGCTCAGAGGTTAGAGTCTGGATTGTAGGCTAACCCAATTGGTTCTGGCTCAACAATTTGGTGTCTAAGGTAAGTTTGGCACATACGACCGACTGATTTTTTTTTTAATTGGAAGCTACTCGACCTGAATGCATTCTTGTACGAGTTAATGGCATATCCCTTCCATCGGTCTCACTTACCTGGCCATATCTGTTGACACAGTTCTGATCTGAGGTGGTCAATAATCCGAGCTAACCCATGCCACTAGGTTAGTCATAATTGTTATGACTATGACAAGTCTAGTTTAATGAGACCTGAATCAATTCTTCCTAAGAAAAGATTAAGTCTGAGGTCTTCCACCATTGTAGATGTGCGGGCCCTTCCCGGGTTGATTGTTCTCGACTGGATACAGTGGCTCAGTTGCACCGAAAGATGCAACCATGTCTATTAGGCATTGGATGCTATGGGCTGGAGGATGAGTTGGGCTCAATATTTTGGATACGGTGAGAGACTCAATTAGGAATTCCAGTCTGTGCAAATGGTGGGTCTGACTTAACTAAGGAGTGGATCAATATTTTGGATACGGTGAGATTCATGAATTAGAGACCAAGTTTGGGTGCACCATGATTAGAGAATCATTGAACAAGAGTTGTTCACTCATTGGCTAACCCATCACCAATAACTGTTAGGTGAGGTGATGAGTCAGTTGGTGAGACCGCACCACCCACTAGAAATCATTAATCGTGGAGATTTTTGCATCTCTACAGAGGGAGTGTAGGGATCCGAGAAAATAGTGGGAGCTAATTTGTTTAAAAATAAAATCCCTAAATAAATTGGTCAAGTCATAATTACAGTATCTAACTAGAATCTTTGACTCTCTACAGAAAAATGTCTGCATCCAACCCATTAGCACGTATCCTGGACACACATAGACTGATCGGAATCCAATTATAAAGATTGGCTCAAAACTACAAAATTATTTTGGATTCCGAGAAGTTAACCCATGTATTGGACCAGGACCCTCCCACCTTACCAGCCCGTCCATCCATTGAACAGAGAGCATCTCTGAAAAAAATGGATAGACGAAGATAATAAGGCCAGATATTACATGTTGGGCTCGATGTCTGATGAGCTCCAGCGCCAACATGAAGATATCGGGACTGCTCGCCAAATGTTGGCTCACCTGCAGGAGATGTTTGGTGAACAGAGTCGCGCAGCCAAATATCAAGTCACGAAATGACTTTTTAAGGCTAAGATGCGTGATGGGCAGTCAGTCCAAGATCACTGTCTGATGATGATCAAGGACTTGGAAGAGCTTGAGAAGCTCGGTGTGAAGTTGGACTTGGATCTGCAGAACGATATTATTCTGCAATCCTTGACTGATGCATATGGGCAATTCATCATGAATTACCACATGCATAAACTTCAAAATTCCTTGGCCGAATTAATGAATATGCTGGTCACCGCTGAGCTTTCTATGAAAGGTTCTAAAGGCTCAGTTCTTGCTATGGAATGGACTTCTTCCAAAAGAAAGTCTTATGGAAAGAAAAAAAAAGTCTGCAAAAAAGCAAAAGGTGGAAGGAGCAAAGAAGAAGAAGGCAGAGCCGAAGAAGAAGGCCGATGTCAAAGAAAAGTGTTTTCCATTGCAACAGCGACGGCCATTGGAAGCGAAACTGCCCTACTTACCTGGCCACCCTGAAGAACAAGAAGGAAGGTCCTTCTGGAGGTATGCTCGTTATTGAGTCTAACCTTACGATTTCTTCTGCATCCAGTTGGGTGCTTGACTCTGGTTCTAGTGCTCATCTGTGCACTTCATGCAGGATCTTGAGGATAGCAGGAGGCTGAGGGATGGAGACATGATCCTACGCGTCGGTAATGGAGCAAGAGTTGCTGCAGTAGCCATGGGAACATACCCTCTTCGATTACCATCTGGTTTAGACTTAGTTTTGAAAGACTGTTATTATGTGCCTGCAGCTAGCAGAAATTTGATTTCTGTTTCATGCTTAGCACTAGAAGGCTATGTGATTACCTTCTTTAAGGACCATTGTAACATTCTTTATGAAAGAAATAAAATTGCAAATGGTTTCCTTATTAACGGTCTTTATCAGCTACATATTGATGTACCTATTCTAACTATCGAGCAAAACGTGAATGCCAAACGACCTAGGGATAGTCCAAACGATAGATATCTATGGCACCTAAGATTAGGTCATATAGCAGAAGATAGGATCAACAAATTGGAGAAAAATGGGCTATTGAGTCCATTGACTTTGAGTCATATCCAACTTGTGAATCTTGTCTTCAAGGCAAAATGACTAAACTCCCTTTTGTTGGACATGGGGAAAGGGCCACAGATCTCCTTGCCCTAGTACATACTGATGTGTGCGGCCCATTTGATGTGCCGGCTAGAGGCAATTTTGTCTACTTCATTATCCTTTACCGATGATCTGTCTAGGTATGGGTATGTGTATCTTATGAGACACAAGTCTGAAGCTTTTGAAAAGTTCAAAGAATTCAGACATGAAGTAGAAAAATAAACTGAAAAACCCATTAAGGTTCTTCGATCAGATCGAGGAGGTGAATACCTTAGCCAGAAATTCCTAGACTATCTCAAGAAAAATGGCATAGTCTCTCAATGGACTCCACCAGGAACACCTCAACTCAACGGGGTTTCAGAATGGAGAAATCGGACTCTATTGGATATGGTTCCGATCCATGATGAGCTTCACAGACCTTCCTGATTTTCTTTGGGGACACTCATTGTTAACTTCAATTTATCTACTGAATAGGGTTTCCTCTAAAACCGTTCCTACCACACCGTATGAGATATGGCATGGTAAGAAACCAAGTCTGAGTCATCTCAGAATTTGGGGTTGTCCGGCTCATGTCAAAAGACAACAAGCGGACAAGTTAGAGTTTAGGTCCTTTAGAGCTCGATTCATAGGATATCCTAAAGAGTCATTAGGATACTATTTCTACATTCCAGAAGACCACAATGTGATTGTGAGTCGACATGCCATCTTTCTTGAAAAATAGTTTATTCAAGATAGCGGCATTGGAAAGCAGATCAAGCTTGATGAGAAAGTCTCACAAGTACAACGAGCTAAGGACCAATTGGAACCAAATCAGGTTGAGCCAATAAGAACACTACCTCCTCCACCTCGTAGATCGGAAAGAGTTTTCCATCCCCCTGAAAGATACTTAGGTATTATTTCAGAGGAAAGTAGAGGAAAATGTTCCTCGTAGGTAATGGTGCTCATGGTGATGATCCCAAAACCTACAACGAGGCGATATCAGATATCGACTCCGAGAAATGGCTAGAGGCAATGCAGTCAGAAATTGACTCGATGCACTCAAACCAAGTCTGGACCTTGGTAGATCCACCAGAAGGTATAGTACCTATTGGGTGTAAATGGATCTTCAAGAGAAAGATTGGTGCAGATGGAAATGTGGAGACATTCAAGGCTAGACTAGTGGCAAAAGGTTATAGTCAACGTGAAGGCATTGACTATCAGGATACCTTTTTCCAGTGGCTATGCTAAAATCCATCCGCACATTGCTTGCCGTTGCAGCCTATTTCGATTATGAAATATGGCAAATGGACGTGAAAATGGCATTCTTAAATGGATATCTTGAGGAAGATATCTATATGGAACAGCCGCTAGGTTTCACATCCAGTGATACTGATCACAAGGTTTGCAAGCTGCAAAGGTCCATATATGGACTTAAGCAAGCATCTCGGAGCTGGAACACTCATTTCAATGATGTGATCAAAATGTTTGGTTTCATCAAAAATGAAGAGGAACCATGTGTCTTTCAAAAAGGTCAGTGGGAGCGCTGTTGTCTTCCTCGTATTGTACGTGGATGACATCCTCCTTATTGGGAATGATATTCCCATGTTGACGACAGTCAAAATATGGTTGTCCAAAGAATTCTCCATGAAAGACCTAGGTGAAGCATCCTTTATTCTAGGAATTAAGGTCTATAGGGATAGACCGAATAGGATGCTAGGACTTTCACAGAAGATGTACATAGAGAAAGTACTAAAGAGGTTTAGTATGGAAAACTCTAAGAGGGGATTAATACCCTTCAGACATGGTATTCATCTTTCCAAGAAGATGTGCCCTAGCACACCTGAGGAAATAGAACGCATGAGCAAGATCCCTTATGCTTCTGCAATAGGGAGCCTCATGTATGCCATGCTATGTACACGACCTGATATAGCCCATGCTGTGAGTGTCACAAGCAGATATCAGTCAAATCCAGATGAAGAACACTGGACTTCTGTGAAATGTATCCTTAAGTACTTGAGAAGAACTAAGGATATGATGTTGGTCTTTGGTAATGGAGAACTCCAAGTCCAGGGATACACAGACTCGGATTTTATGTCCGATATAGATGATCGAAAGTCGACATCTGGAAGTCTGTTTGTGTGCAATGGTGGTGCTGTCAGCTTGAAAGAGTTTCCAAGCAAACAGTGATAGCAGATTCCACCATGGAAGCAGAATATATCGCTGCATCAGAGGCTGCGAAGGAAGCATTCTGGTACAAGAAGTTTGCTGCAGAGAAATTGGAGTAATGCCATCAGATGCCATTCCTCTATACTGCGACAACAATGGTGCCATAGCCCTTGCTAAGGAGCCAAGGTCTCACCAAAAATTCCAAGCACATTGAGCGGCGATACCACCTCATCCGCGATTACCTCGAGAAGGGTTACGTCGAGGTCAAGAGAGTCAACTCCGCAGATAATGTGGCAGACCCACTTACAAAGCCATTGGGCCAGCAGAAGATCGAAGCCCACCTTGAGAAGATGGGACTTAGACTTTGTAGCCAATTGGCTTTAGGACAAGTGGGAGATTTGTTAGATATATGTGCCCTAGAAGCCAGAATTGGCTGACACTTGTAATACACTTCTAGGGGCAAAATTATAATTTTGACTAAAATCAATAAAATGGGTTATTTTCTATCACATATGTGTATTTAGTGTCTGTGATACATCCTTTGAGTTAATGGTAATGATAATTCATATTTTCAAGAGTTGAAAATTTAAGACATGAATAATCATTATTAACTCATAAAATGCTCCCGACCATAGGATCATCATGAGGATGGTGATTGATCCGGAAGGTTGGTGTACAATCGCTTCTCTTTAGTAGATGAGTCTTGAGTCTACGGTGTGGAGACATCGGAGCGAGAGTACAGATACTCGTTAGAGAATGAGGGCACTGAGCGTGACCACCTCGAGTAGTCATTAGGAAGTCTACCTTCTCGTCAATGACTGACTCGATGCTGCAGTAGTGTGTCTGGTTCTTTGACCTGAGGTGCATCGACAGTTCACCTTGAGGGTGTTATAGTTTGACTACACCATTACTCGATCTCCTAGCCATTGGAACCCTGAGGTGTATGTTGGCTATAGCATGTTCATTGTAGGAACTGGATTGCATCAAGATGGAATCTATCTACCTCGGTGGTAGAGGAGCAGCCCTATGATGATCATGAGAATCAAGTCCAGAAGCCCATGGCCATGGCAGAGTGAAATAATAGAAAGAGTTTCTATTTAGATTTTCACATCGGACTTGAATCGAATGATTACATCATATGACAGAAACTAGGGTTTGACGAGTTCACCTTAACCCTAATCTGATCGGGGCTCAAGATAGAAGAACTTAATCACACAGGTAGCTGCACCAAGAGGTTCGCATTCAGCTCTGATGGGTTGCCACCATATACTGCTAGGTGTCACTGGTGGATTTTGGGAGCAATTAGAATGATTTAGATGATCGATCATTCTAGCTGTTCGAATCAGAAGAGTTCTGATCCATCGAAAGGAGTTTCGATGATGTCGATGATAGAGATCATGACATATCCCATTACCATACAGAACTGAACCTAACTGGGTCACACAAACAAGGGTTTGAATCTGGTGATCATCAATTGAACTGATCCAGTTCAATTGATCTGAATGAGATTCAATTAGGTTCAAGAAAATCGTGCTAGCACTCGATTGAACCTAACGTTCTTCTTTTACTATCATAAATAAGTTGTCCTGACTGAGCCAAAGGAGTTTGTGCTCAATCAGAGGCCTTCATATGGTCTGACTGGAGGTTGTCCAAGTCAGAAAAGGTTGTCTTATTTTGTAAGACATTACCTGCCATTTTTGGTCACCTGCCATTTCTTGTTCTTTGACTTTGGTCAAAAGTCTACCTTTGACTGGTCAAATGTTGACCATTGACACTTTGACTTCTTGTCCACATGTCATCACGCACCTATTGGAGAGCTGGTGGGGGCTTGTCCCCCTGCCAGAACCTGGCAAGGAGGAGGGCGCACGCCACCCTTGGCGTGTGCCCAAGCTTGGAGGCGCCCAGGAGTCCCTGTTGGACAGGGACTCCATCTCCTTTTTGGATTTCCAATTAGAGTTCTCCTAAGAACCAACTTTGACTGGTCTTAGGCACCCTCTAAGGAGGAATCCAGGGGACTCTATTCCCACCAATCAAATTTAGATCTGATTTCACAAAGAGTTATGATTGGTTGGGAAGAAGAGGAGTTGGATCACAGATAGTCTATAAATAAGACCCTGCGCCTAACTCAAAAATTGAAAATTGAAAAATCCCATGCCCCAAGGCTACCTCTCCTCTCCTCCTCCATGCTAAAGCATCTTCTCCCTCTCCTCTCCACATCCAAAAGTATTTTGGGTTCTTGGTTGGTGCAATCCAAATGAGAGAAAGGCGACTGAAAGCTAGAAGGCTGCGCTGCTGCAAAGGACAACTGCTGATCTTTGAAAGGTATTTTGAAGATCCTCTAGATCAGATCCAGATCTAATTTTTGGAAATATGATAGAGAAGAAGAGGATCTCCAGATCCAGCCTAAGTGGATACCGGTAGAGGCCAGGCATTTGCATGGCTAGATCCAGAACCTTCCGCTACTTACAGGATCATCAACGGATAATAGGATTACCCACTTCAAGATAAATTAAATTTGATTTAATTTATCTAAATTTATTTTAATTATTAAAATAATAAAAATCAAATCTGAAGTATCCTAGATCTGATCTGGATCAAAGAAAAAAAAATTTGTAATATATCTCTTGATCTGATCAGATCTGAATGAACCTGGTCCAGAAAATCAGGATTTTCCTTCAGCATCTATCTGAGGAGCTTGAGCAGGGTAGTCGCTTGGTCACCAGTTAGGAACTCTACTGAAATGACCTCAACAACTGGAGTGTCGATAGAAGCAAGTGAAAGCTGCTGGAGGGATATCTCGGGAGCAAGTTGGGTGCGGCTATAAAAAGGACCATATCCGACGTCGATTGGGTAAGAGTCTCTAACATTAGTGGGATGACTGCTTCTTAGGTAACACCACTTAAGTCCAAATTAGAAAAAAGCTTCTTAATCAGATTCTTGCAGTTAGCAATCCCGCAGTTGAAAGCCTTCTCCAAAGCCTCCATGACCTCCTCTTAGAAGGTCTCTGAGGATTTGTAATCCTCCATAGCCTTAGCAGCAATAGTTTTCACCTCTCGATATCCCTCTGATAAATGAGAAGGGCCTTGCCCTGAGTTGCCACTATATCATTTTGAGAGGACATAATCTTCTCTAGCTTCTTCACCTTGGTCTCCAGCTCGAGAATCTTGGAGACCTCCTGCTGCAACTCCAGTAGCTTCTTCTTTTTTTCATTGGCGTTTCTTTGATGATCCATCAAGGTCTTATTCTTCTCTCTTATTTTGGCTTATTTTTTTTAGAGTTGTTTCTTCAACTCCTCGGTGACCTTGGCCTCCTTCGTGGCTTTCTTCTCCACCGCCTTCTTGCAGTTCTTTGTAGACTACAGTGCCTTATCCATAGACTTTTTATTATCAAAAAACCACACCATGTGCTCAGTAAGGAGCTTGAAAAATATGGCAAACTAAAATAAGAAAAGAACAAAAGTCAGATCGGTCTTAAATCAATGTTAAAAAAAAAGGAGCAAAAGAAAGAAAGAAAATAGAGAAGAAAGAGGACTTACGTCCAAAATACTATTGAAGCCATAGTTGATCAACTCCTCTAGATAGTCAGATCTTACTATGGCATCATTGTGCACAACAGATCCCTACCGAGTCTTGGTGTGTCAAGTAGGAAGGCTTAAGCAAGGTCAAGCTTTTCAATGGAGGTCGATGGTGAATCAATCTCGAAAATTCTTGGCCCTCTAATGGGTTGAGACTATCTAGCAGATGTCGAGATTGATGCAATGGATGGACTAGACCTCGATGGTGCAGTAGATGGGCTCGATCTTGGGTGAGTTGCTAGTTCTTTGGGACGCAAACGGACTGCCTTGGTAGATTGCTTATGTCCCTTGGACATCGACGGTGATGTAGGAATGGGGGTCGCATTTATGACTAATGGCCCCAAAGTAGAAATGAGAGCAGATCGGGGGGACGCCGACATGGGAATGGTGATTTCCTTCTCCTTCTCACTCTTTGCAACAAGAAGGTTGGCAGGTTCCTACTTTCTCTTCTTCTACTCCTCCAACCTTTAATGATCGAACCTCATGAGTGCTGTTACAATAAAAAAAATATACTGATCAAAAAAATGTGCATGCACATGAAAAAAATGAGGAAAATCTAGCAACTAACTCATCCTAGAAAGAGAAATAACTGATGCTGGAGTCAAATAATGACTGGTCCATCACCAGCTAGTTAAGTTTAAGCACCTTCATACCCAGCAACTCTTCAAAGATCTCTTTGTCCCTAGGCAAAACTTGGTTGTTGGAGTTCTATTTGAGCCGAGGCTTACCTTAACTACAATTAAAATCCCAAGGAATATTAGAAGAAACAAAAAAAAAATGACTCTTCCAATCATGGATCGAGGAAGGAAGAGAAGGACCGAATTTACAATGAGGTCGGGATAAAAAGTACCACCAACCCATCTCTATTGGATATTTCTTCATAATGAATAATATCTTAAGAAAAAATCCTAAGATCTATGGCAGCAAAACTATAGCAGATGATAAACCAGGATAATCCTGATGGCATTAGGAGTAACCTAAGTCAGATGCAGTCTATAGAAATCCAAAAATTACAAATGAAAGGATGCAAAGAAAACTATATTCCAGATCGAAATGCTTCATCATAAAAAGCAATATAGCCCTCGGGAGGCTATGTAACTCGATCATTCAGACCGGAAGCTATCAGTTAAAAATTCTCAGAAATAAGGTACTTATCCCTAAGCTTCTCTATATCATAATTAATCAAAACTGAAGGCTCAGTATCTGGACCAAAATAGTCCAAAAATCCACTTATCAGAGACTTTGAATCATTTTTGCTGGAAGTACTGGCTCTGACAGTCACTTAAGATGGATCATCCATCTCAAGCTTGAGTTGGGGCTGGGTAGACCAAATCTCTTGGTCAACTAAGAATCTTCTCCCCTCCTCTTCTCACCATCATGGAAAGTACTTCCTTGAGAAGATATTCTTAAGAAAAGAAAGAAGGAAGCAAAAAGAAGAAGGACAGACCAAATAAAAAAGCAAAGGGGAAGAAACCCAAATAGAGGAAACTCTAACACTGAAAGCAGAAGCAAGGGATCTACTTAAGGGGAAAAGAGACCTTGAAGTAGCTTCTTTTCCGGCTCTAGTGACTTTCCTTGGCTTTGATGGTAGCCGAAACCTCCTTCTTCTCCTATCACACAGACACTAGAAAGTTTCTAGAATCTCCTCTACAGAGTCTCCGCACAGGAAAAAGCAGTAAGATGATCCTCAAATGGTTGCTGCCCTATTTATAGAAAGTGGCAATGGTTCAGATCAAGCTATTTGTCAGCAATCCAGAATGGCTACAGGGAAGCCGTTTCAACACATCCCATTCTGATTAAGCTGTGTAAGCATAATCCACATAATGGTTCAAGTGATTAATGAAAAAACGACATGTGCCCCACATCACCTGAATAACAGCAAAGCAAGCAATGATGATTTTCCACCTCTCAATGCTTCCTTAATTATTAGATACGATGGCTACGATGGAGTTTCTCTAAATAAGATGACATGTTGTTTCGAATCATTAAAAAAAATAATTTTAGCTGAGCGGCGTAGTTATCAGCAGAAGAAATTAAGAATGTCTTTTGGAATGACTTTTCACACCCGTCATAGAGAATTCCACTCCAAGTCTGTAAAGTAGGGGGCAAGTGTTGGTACAGTTAATTATCACTAGTTACATGACAGCATCAGAGAGATTATTGATCTGATGATATGCTAATAATGCAGTGATTGATGGTTATTGAATTTAGATCAGTTAAATATCAGTCTAAAATTTTGACTAATTTGTATCAATAAGATATCAAGTTATAGCTAGAGTCACAGCTTTATGACAGGCTAGATTGGCAATACACCGCATGGACAAGTCAGATCGTAATTTACTATCCTCACAACCATGTCAGTGGGTCCAATAGCTTGCTTAAATCCTGTTATAAAACGAGGCCGATTGTCAACCATCCTATGAACAATAACCTGGTGGAGATCAATAGTTCACCGCCCTGGCTATCTTCATTCTATTCCAAGACCATGCTTGAGAGTACTTTTATGCCAAGATCGGGTTATCACCGACCTCACCTGTAATCAGCAACGATCAACATTATCTTAAGATGAAATCGACTGAAAGCTGACCTGCCAATATAGTATTCAACTCAACATCGAAAAAAATCTAAAATTCTAACTTTAATACAGCTGTCATCCAGTTAGGCTATAACTGCCCTCCAGCTATGCTATAGCCAATCTCCATATGGGCTAATGGTCTACAGCTGTCACTAAGCTGGCCAGTCTGTTATAACAAACTAACGGTTTAACAAATTCTAAATAGCCTAAGAAAATTCTTCATATAAATAAAGGGATAGGGTATCTTCCAGAGATAAGTATAAGATTCATAGAATCAACACTCTACTGAAATTTGCTCTCGACTTTTTCATTGAAGGAAAATCAAATCCTTTTTCACTCAAACCCTCTTTTTTTGGCTGTCCAACCTTCCATTTTTACTATCTATTCTCATGACCTCAGTTGACTTAGGTATTGGAGGATCCTAAATTGAAGGGTGTCATACTGATTCTTGGGATTTCTTTGTAGGTTGATTTGCGATCTACATCGACTCAACCCGAATTAACTCTCCAGCGTAAGCTCTCTTCGATGATTTGAAACCTTGCTGCAACAAGTAGCTAATGGAAATGGTAATTATTCTGATTCATGAGCATCAGCTACGCGCTCTTAATTTGGCCGGCCACCTCCCATCTGCTAGTAGGCTGAAGCCGGTTGCACCCTTCCACGATAATCTCTCTTCCGTTGCTTTCTCACAGGATACTTAATCAATCTAGCAAAATAGACTTTAACCCTGAAAGCCAGACAAGCTTGTACAGCAAGATAATTAGTTCTGTTAATATTAAATTTCTAAGCTTACTGAAAAGGAATCATTTGGCATTGGTAGGCTTCAAACCACGTAAAACATGTCGACGAGCCTGAAAGAAAATCTGCATAAACCGTACCAGCAAAACTTTGTATTGAAAATTTGAACTAAGCATCAGTTGCTGCCAATTTTACAAATCCACGAAGCCTGTGCTTTTCAGTGCATATAATCTTACTTTCATTTCCCATCAGCATAAAACAATTGGTGAAAAGAAATTAACATGTTCCATAAAATTTAAAGATAGGAATTTACATAAGAAATTGTTTCATTGCCATAAACACTCGAACAACTCGATCTAATGAACAAATATTGATGCTAATCGATACTAGATAATGCATCCATGTGATACAATGAAACCACAGCATAATAATTTGCCTTCCGCAATAAAAAATCGTACAGTTAATACATGGGGCATTAAATATAAACGGCAGAAAAAGGTTCTAATTGTCTACCAGAAACTTGGTATACACTGATGGCCAAATGCCACCATCTAAGGAAGCCAGGATCATCAAGAAGAGATCAATAGGAAGAAACAGACACATCTTCCACAGCTATCAGATTAAATCACTCTGCCAGCACATCCATACGAGGGGCTGAATTCAAAGTTCGCATCAACCAGAAGTAAAGGGATCCTGAAGACGATAAAGAATCCACATTTTAAGCCTTTAGCGAAGGATGCTTCAGTTCTTTCTGACGCATTACAGTTTGAAAATTTTTCCCACAATTTCTGTGCATGTTCTCTTGACACTCAATGGTCCAGTTTTAAAGTGAAAGAATACCCAAGCATTGCAAAGTTTTAAGATTCATGCCCTTGCATGTTGCTAAAGAAACCACAATAATCAATGCAATGATATATCACATAAGAATAAGGATTCCTTACAAGTATTTGAGGGTTCCATAACATATCCTGTTGGAAAATAGCTAAAAATTTAAAGCAACAACAAAGGACAGGAACAGACTGCTGATGAGGAGGTTGTATCGACAAAATATAGGGCTTCTGGTCACTAATCGCAACCATATTCAATCAGATCAGTACACATCGAACAGAACTCTTAAATAGAAAGTAAAATCTGTACCATGGTATGTGTATGTGCTTCAAGCCAAGACAAGGCAATCTCTCACGAGTTCAAACCGAGAGATGACTGGCTTCGTTTTTGGGAACTCTCTCAACTAGCCAGCTTGAAAGCATCGATAAAAAGGCCATAAGTGAGTCGCATGTTAAAGTTGTTGAGGAGAGCTCGAGGAAAGGTTGCCTTAGGCCGACTATAATAATGTTTGGTCACATATTCTTTAAGAAGAACGCGCAACACTGCGGCAATCACGTCATTCAGACCCGAAGCACCGAAGGTCAGAGGAATGGCCTGTGCAATATAGAAGCCTCCCGGTAATAAGATGCCCCCAAAAGTGCTCGCCGAGAACATGATTGCAACCGACCGAGAAATTATTGATCGGTTCTACCACTTGGATTTTTGGACCATCCAATAAAACATCAGCATATCATCCAGTGATTCAAACTTTTAAAACTCTCCACCTGGTTGAAAAGTGTGAATAGAAATAAAGTATACAGTTAACCATGATTAGTCATTTCCAATCCAACTTTTGATGGACGTTTTTTTTTTAATTTCACTGAATCATGTTCTATTGGATGGTCCAAAGTCTACCTGGTATAACCGTTCTAACCAATAATTTCTCCAACCAACCTCCGTAGCCCCTTAGTTTCTTATACCGCTCGGATTCTGAGGTTCCTAGATGAGTATTTTCGAGGAGGCATTCTGGATCTCTGAAAGAACGTTTTCGTTTCTGAACCGAGGCTGAGGCTGACAAGGGCAGCAGGGACAGATGATGAACCACATGCCACTGGAGACACTACGATTAAACAAACAAGAAAACAAAAGAGAAACAAAAGGGAAAGGTCAGAATACAAAGACATGATGCTCTAAATAAATCAATAAAAGCATGCAACATGCAAACTTCATATTCGGATTAAGACCTTTTAAAAGGCTGCTAGTGTCAGCAATTTATGAAGAAATCGAGGAAAATACTTTTCAAAGTTCAAAAAAGTCGCAGAATGTTCTTCGGGCCGCCAAACAATTTCATGCATCTGGACCACGGGCACAACCCAGATGAGTTAGCTCCAGATTATATGCAAATAACAGTTACTTGGTCAAATTACTTTCCTGAGACATGAGGAGTTACTTGGGTTCCCAGGTGTGATGAGACACTCTCTAAACTCTAAACGTTCTCATCAGAAAAATATACAAAAGAACCAAAAATAGGTCAACTTACAGAGATATGACTAAGATGTTAATGATCAAGATCATAATACAATAGCTATGACGACAAATCTTGACAAATCATTTGTTTGTCATTACTTCTGGTACATCATCACTGATCCTGCATGCTCAGACTTGCAATGTGTTCCTTTGGTTCCTTCTGATGACAAATTACATGATAATTTAGCTCCCAAAATGGATAGCAGTTGTTCGATTTCAGAAATATAAAATGCTTACCTGTAATAATTTGGTTTAACAGTATACAAATTCCAAAATCTTGGATATTGAAGACAAACAGCATGAAAAAAACTGACTTAATGAAGCCAGTACGAATGCATAGAAAATTCAGTATAAGAAGTGATCGCATTTCACTTGCTTCGATATCCAGAGATCCCAAAAAAAAACGGAACCCAACTCCCGTGTATTTTTCTTTTGGCTACTGCCATTGCAGGGTATGGAGCCTTGCTCCCGCCCAAGAGGGGGCTATTTCTATGTTCCAAACCATTCGAGGTCACGGTGGAGCAACGTTACCGATGTGCGAAGGCCCAACCCCAACTCATGTTCTTCTATCGTGGACAGCCAGTATGGAGACTATAATCTATCAATTCAAGCTAATGACTCACATAGCAGCTACCCTCTGGAACACTATAATGCAGCATAGATTATTCAAAATGCAGCTTTATCCTGGTGAAAATTTGTTGTTATTTGGACACGAAATTATTTGGAAAAGATATATATAGCTTTAAGTCTACGCAAAATAGTTCTAAAGATATCGGTTAAGAACTTAATAGCCGGATGCAATAACTCTAAGACCACTTAACTTTGTCTGAGTATGGAACCGTGGCTACAACAAGCCACAAAAATTAGGGGGAAAGTGTTAACGGCAATCTTTTCAGCTCTCGCTATCGGATCCTCTAATGCCAAGCCCACATCCTCAATGGTCTCGAGCGTTGATGCAACAATCTCCGTGACCTCTATTGCAACTCCTCCAACTTCTCCGGCTCCGACTCCAACATCTCCGTTAACTACTTGAGCCGAGGCTCTATTGCTGACCTGTGAATCGAATGATAAGGGCTTTTTTTACCAATAATTTTTGTTGGGAAGAATATTAGATTTTTAAATTTTCTTTACTTGTTTCTTTCCATTAAAGAGTTACAGGAGAATTAAGATGACCAGAGGCATTCTGTTAGAAGTTGTTGTTAGGATTTTGTTCTGTCATCAGCTGGCAATTCGTACATGATTTATTATAAATACTTGTATGAGCTGAGAATAAAGAAGAAGATAATTTCTAAATTTTTACTACATTTCCTCTCTCTCTTTCAATCTCTAATTTCTAAAATTCCCTCAATTGTTCTCAAGAATTGTTCTCCATAATTTTTTCCAATTCTCCTGATAAATTGAGATCGAATTTCTCTCAAATTCCTGTGATTCTAGTTTCATTGTATCAAAATGGCATCAAAGCCATGGATACCTTGGCTTGAACTTTAACAATGGCAGAAGGTACTAGGGGCCATGCCATTAAAGAGGTGGAAGAAGCTCTCAACAAGAAGATCAATGCCTTGGATGCCAAGTTAGAGCAGATGTTTGGTGCCATGAAGGATCTTTTGTTGGAAGCCACTCAAAAGAAACATAAAGATGAAAATTCTAGGGGTGTTTTCGCTTACAATGCTGATAGCACACCAGATGTTCGACGAATTGCTTCGCAGAATGGTCAATAAGGTAATTCTTCTGGATCTTCATGTTCGTGTGCAGCTAGGTTGTCCAAGATTGATTTTTCCCGCTTTAATGGTGAGAATGGGAAGGAATGGATCTGCAAATGTAATCATTTTTTTTCTAATTGATATTACCCCAGAAGATGTGAAGGTTAGGCTAGCTACCATCCACATGGAAGGCAAGGCACTATAATGGCATCATGCCTTTGTAAAATCCATGCTTACCATATCTTTGCCTTCTTGGAAGGAGTATGTTAAGGTGGTTAGTGATAGATTTGGTGAGGTCTATGATGATCCCATGTCAGAACTAAAAACCTTGCATCAATTTGGGTCAGTTAAAGAGTACCATGACCAATTTAACTCAATTCTCACAAGTGTTAGTTTACCTGAAGAATATTTGGTAAGTTGTTTTATGAGTGGGTTGAGGCATGATACTCAAATGCATGTTAGAATATTCCAGCCAAAATCTGCTAGGCATGCTTATGCTCTTGCTAAGCTCTATGAGGCTGCTCATCCTTATTCTATTTCCAACCTCAAATACAATTCCTTTACCACATCCAGAAATCAAAATATTCATCCAAACTCACCATACCCGTTTGTTAAACCTACCAGACCTCCAGTTTTACCTAAACCCACATCTGCTGCAAATTTTCACAAACGTTTGACCATGCTAAAATGAATGAAAAAAGAGCAAAGGGATTGTGCTTTATCTGTGATGAACCATATACACTTGGTCTCCATTTGAAGCATAAGAAAGCCCAATTGTATTTCATGGAGATAAAGGATGAAGAGGAAGATGATGTTGTAGATGTGAAATCCTTAGTGGCCCCAGAAGACACAGTTGGACTGACTGATGTTCCAAAAATTTCTGTGATTGCACTATCTGGGGTATCAACAAATTAAACTATGAGAGTTACTGGTTATCATCATAAGAAGGCTCTGCATATTCTTATAGACAGTGGCAGCACTCACAATTTCCTGGATGACAAGATAGCTCAGAAACTAGAGTGCCGGTTCACAATCACTGATCCTCTACCAGTAGCAGTAGCAGATGAAAGCCAACTCTGGTTACTGCTCAAGTTAAAGGGTTTCAATGGCGAATTCAGAAGACCACCTTCTAGGCTGATGTCATGGTCTTACCTCTGGGGTGTTGTGATGTCGTATTGGGTGTGCAATGGCTTGCACTTATTCAGGTCTGTCTTGCTCCCTCTATTGGAGAATTAATGCAGCTATGTTCTATCCATGTTCATTTTGATATTGATACCATACATGCTGCTATTTTTGACTTATTGCTCGAGTACAATGATATCTTTAAAGAACCAAAGACTCTTCCTCCCTTTAGACCGGGTCATGATCACAAAATTCCCTTGATGGAAGGTAAGAATCCAATCAATAAAAGACCTTACAGATATGCTACATGATAGAAAGATGTCATTGAAAATTTGGTGAATGAGATGTTACAGTATGGAGTAATCCAACCTATCTCTAGTCCCTATGCTTCACCAATGGTCTTGGTGGAAAACAAGGATGGCTCTTGGCACCTCTATGTGGACTATAGGGAGCTTAATAAAAATACAATCAAGGATAGGTTCCCTATTCCCTTGTTTGAAGACCTTATGGATGAGTTAGGAGGTGCTACAGTGTTTACTAAGATTGACCTATGGGCAAGTTACCACCAGCTTAGAATGCATCCTGCAAATGTGTTCAAGACTGCCTTTAAAACCCACTCAGGGCATTTTGAATATCTGGTTATGCCCTTTGGCTTGATAAATGCCCCCTCCACCTTCCAACACTTGATGAGCACCATCTTTCAACCTTATTTGAGAAAGTTTGTATTGGCTTTCTTTGATGATATTCTAATCTATGGTGTTGATTTGGAGGCCTATGAACACCATCTGTCCTTGGCGTTTTCTCTCTTAAGGCAGCACAATTTGTTTGTCAAGAAAAGCGAGTGTTTTTTTGCTGCTCCAAAGGTAGAATATTTAAGACACTTCATTTCTAAGGATGGTATTTCTACTGATCCTGCTAAAATTGCTGTTGTTCAACAATGGCCTCTTCCTAACAATATTAAGCAATTAAAAGGTTTTCTAGGCTTGACAGGCTACTATAGAAGATTTGTCAAGAATTACAGGCAACTTGCCAAACCTCTTACTACTCTCTTCAAAAAGGATAATTTTGATTGGAACCCTGTTGCCACCCTTGCCTTTGAACAATTGAAAGCTGCCCTCACATCTGCCCCTATTCTTGCTTTGCCTAATTTTGCTAAGCCATTTGTGGTTGAGACTGATGCTTCAGGCCATGGTATTGGTGCAGTTTTGATGCAAGAGCATTATCCTATTGCTTTCATTAGTAGAGCCTTAGGTCCCAGACATCAGGCTCTGTCCGTCTATGAAAAAGAACTCCTAGCTGTCATATTTACAGTCTAGAAATGGAGGCATTATTTCCTTAATGGGCATTTTATATCAAAACTAACCAAAAAAGTCTGAAATATCTCTTGGATCAGAGGCTATCCATACAGTTCTAGCAGGATTGGATGGCTAAGTTGCTAGAATTTGATTATGAGATCCAATATAAGCAGGGCAGGGAAAACATTGCTGTCAATACACTTTCTAGGGTTCAAGAGGCTGAGCTGCTCCTTATGGCTTTAGATTCCATTTTCCCTGATCTATATTCCAGAATTCAGCATGGTTGGTAACAAGATCCACACCTTCAACAGCGTATTACTCAGCTGCAGAATAACTTTCTGCTCATCCTCACTGGGTCTAATGCTCAACTCAGATGGAAACATAAATTGGTGGTGGGTGCTAACCCTGTCCTCAAGCACACAATCTTGACATGGTTGCATTCTTCTCCTACAACTGATCATTCAGGTAGAGATGCTACTCTGCAGCGAGTAAAACAACTTTTCTATTGGAAGGGAATGACCAAACATGTGCAGAACTTTGTACGGGGTTGTGACACCTGTCAAAGGTGCAAGTATGATACTGCTGCTTCCCCTAGTCTACTCCAGCCTCTCCCTATTCCTGAGCCCATATGGAGTGACATTTCTATGAACTTTATTGATGGTCTCCCTTCTTCCTATGGAAAAGATGTTATAATGGTGGTGGTGGATAGACTTAATGAGGCTGCTCATTTCATAGCCTGATTCCATCCCTATTCTACTTTCATTGTTGCCCAGCACTTCATGGACCATGTTTTCAAATTACATGGTCTTCCTAATTCCATTACTAGTGATAGAGATTCTATTTTCCTTAGTGATTTCTGGAAAGAGCCTTTTGCTATTCAAGGAGTGGATCTGCAATTATCTTCAGCCTACCATCCCCAGATGGATGGTCTGACTAAGGTGGTTAATAAATATTTGAAAACCTATTTGAGGTGTATGTGTGGGAATGTCCCTTCTTCCTAGTCTAATGGCTTTCTTTAGTAGTATCGTGGTATAATACCACCTTCCATACTGCAGCCCAAACAACCTCCTATGAGTTGGTATATGGTCAATCTCCATCTATTCATTTTGATGACAAATATGCAGGGTCTTATGCTTGTATTTCAAAACTTTTTCGAAATAAATCGCAGCGGAAGTTGTAGATTAAACTATTTAATCTACAAAATCATGTAATCTAATTACTAAACCCTACATATAGGACCTATAATATGTCATAATACATACATAAATTTAAAAATAAATATTTTAGTATTGATCAAATCAATATCCTAGATGTAGAACAGTTCTAGATCTAAGCCCTAGATCATATCTAGGTGAGAGAAGAGATCAAATCTCTTACCTTCGTGCGGGTCGAGAACTCAACAGTTGATTCTATTGTAGTCCTTTATTGCTCGGAGCTGCATATGCATCCGGCCTCTACAGGTAATCCACACGAGGCTATAACACAAATCGTGAAGGAAAAATCCTGATTTTTCGGATCAGGTTCGTTCAGATCTAATCGGATCAAGAGATATATTTCAAAAATTTTTCTCTTTGATCCTAATCAAATCTGAAATGTTTTAGATCTAATTCTTATTATTTTAATAATTAAAATAAAATTAGATAAATTTAATTTAATTTAATTTATCTTGATGTGGGTAACCTATTACCCGTTGATGATCCTGTAAGCAGCGGAAGGTTCTGGATCTAGCCATGCAAGTACTTGGCCTCTATCGATATCCACTCGGGCTGGATCTGGAGATCCTCTTCTTTTCTATTACGTCTTCAAAAATTAGATCTGGATCTGATCTAGAGGATCTTCAAAATTCTTTTCGAAGATCAGCAGTCGTCCTTTGCAGCAACGCAGCCTTCTAGCATTCAGTCGCCTTTCTCTCGTCTGGATTGCACCAACCAAGGTCCAAAACTCTTTTTGGATGTGGAGAGGAGAGGGAGAAGGTGAGTTTGGCATGGAGAAGAGGGGAGAGGTAGCCTTGGGGCGTGGGGTTTCAATATCTCAAACTTAATTTGAGTTGGGCGCAGAGTCTTATTTATAGATTGTCTGTGATCCAACTTCTCTTCTTCCCAACCAATCACAACTCTTTGTAAAATCAGATCTAAATCTGATTGGTGGAAATAGAGTCCCCTAGATTCCTCCTTAGAGGATGCCTAAGATCAGTCAAAATTGATTTTTAGGAGAACTCTAATTGGAATCCAAAAAGGAGATGGAGTCCTTGTCCAACAAGGGACTCCTGGGGCGCCTCCAACTTGGGCACACGCCAAGGGTGGCGTGCGCCCTCTTTCCTTGCCAGGTTCTAGGCAGGGGGACAGGCCCCCACCAGCTCTCCAATAGGTGCATGACATGTGGTCAAAAGTCAAAGTATCAATGGTCAACATTTGACCAGTCAAAGGTAGACTTTTGACCAAAGTCAAAGAACAAGAAATGGCAGGTGACCAAAAATGGCAGGTAATGTCTTACAAAATAAGACAACCTTTTCTGACTTGGACAACCTCCAGTCAGACCATATGAAGGCCTCTGATTGAGCACAAACTCCTTTGGCTCAGACAGGACAACTTATTTATGATAGTAAAAGAAGAACGTTAGGTTCAATCGAGTGCTAGCACGATTTTCTTGAACCTAATTGAATCTCATTCAGATCAATTGAACTAGATCAGTTCAATTGATGATCACCAGATTCAAACCCTTATTTGTGTGACCCAGTTAGGTTCAGTTCTGTATGGTAATGGGATATGTCATGATCTCTATCATCGACATCATCGAAACTCCTTTCGATGGATCAGAACTCTTCTGATTCGAACAGCTAGAATGATCGATCATCTAAATCATTCTAATTGCTCCCAAAATCCACCAGTGACACCTAGCAGTATATGGTGGCAACCCATCAGAGCTGAATGCGAACCTCTTGGTGCAGCTACCTGTGTGATTAAGTTCTTCTATCTTGAGCCCCGATCAGATTAGGGTTAAGGTGAACTCGTCAAACCCTAGTCTCTGTCATATGATGTAATCATTCGATTCGAGTCCGAATGTGAAAATCTAAATAGAAACTCTTTCTATTATTTCACTCTGCCATGGCCATGGGCTTCTGGACTTGATTCTCATGATCATCATAGGGCTGCTCCTCTACCACCGAGGTAGATAGATTCCATCTTGATGCAATCCAGTTCCTACAATGAACATGCTATAGCCAACATACACCTCAGGGTTCCATATGGCTAGGAGATCCGAGTAATGGTGTAGTCAAACTATAACACCCTCAAGGTGAACTGCCGATGCATCTCAGGTCAAAGAACCAGACACACTACTGCAGCATCGAGTCAGTCATTGACGAGAAGGTAGACTTCCTAATGACTACTCGAGGTGGTCACGCTCAGTGCCCTCGTTCTCTAACGAGTACCTGTACTCTCGCTCCGGTGTCTCCACACCGTAGACTCAAGACTCATCTACTAAAGAGAAGCGATTGTACACCAACCTTTCCGGATCAATCACCATCCTCGTGATGATCCTATGGTCGGGAGCATTTTATGAGTTAATAATGATTATTCATGTCTTAAATTTTCAACTCTTGAAAATATGAATTATCATTACCATTAACTCAAAGGATGTATCACAGACACTAAATACACATATGTGATAGAAAATAACCCATTTTATTGATTTTAGTCAAAATTATAATTTTGCCCCTAGAAGTGTATTACAAGTGTCAGCCAATTCTGGCTTCTAGGGCACATATATCTAACAATCTCCCACTTGTCCTAAAGCCAATTGGCTACAAGTCTAAGTCCCATCTTCTCAAGGTGGGCTTCGATCTTTTGTTGGCCCAACGGCTTTGTAAGTGGGTCTGCCACATTATCTGTGGAGTTGACTCTCTTGACCTCGACATAACCCTTCTTGAGGTAATCGCGGATGAGGTGGTATCACCGTTTGCTTGGAACTCTTCCAGCTGACAGCACCACCATTGCACACAAACAGACTCTCAGATGTCGACTTTCGATCATCTATATCGGACATGAAATCCGAGTCTGTGTATCCCTGGACTTGGAGTTCTCCGTTACCAAAGACCAACATCATATCCTTAGTTCTTCTCAAGTACTTAAGGATACATTTCACAGAAGTCCAGTGTTCTTCACCTGGATTTGACTGATATCTGCTTGTGACACTCACAGCATGGGCTATATCAGGTCGTGTACATAGCATGGCATACATGAGGCTCCCTATTGCAGAAGCATAAGGGATCTTGCTCATGCGTTCTATTTCCTCAGGTGTGCTAGGGCACATCTTCTTGGAAAGATGAATACCATGTCTGAAGGGTATTAATCCCCTCTTAGAGTTTTCCATACTAAACCTCTTTAGTACTTTCTCTATGTACATCTTCTGTGAAAGTCCTAGCATCCTATTCGGTCTATCCCTATAGACCTTAATTCCTAGAATAAAGGATGCTTCACCTAGGTCTTTCATGGAGAATTCCTTAGGACAACCACATTTTGACTGATGTCAACATGGGAATATCATTCCCAATAAGGAGGATGTCATCCACGTACAATACGAGGAAGACAACAGCGCTCCCACTGACCTTTTTGAAAACACATGGTTCCTCTTCATTTTTGATGAAACCAAACATTTTTGATCACATCATTGAAACGAGTGTTCCAGCTCCGAGATGCTTGCTTAAGTCCATATATGGACCTTTGCAGCTTGCAAACCTTGTGATCAGTATCACTGGATGTGAAACCTAGCGGCTGTTCCATATAGATATCTTCCTCAAGATATCCATTTAAGGAATGCCGTTTTCACATCCATTTGCCATATTTCATAATCGAAATAGGCTGCAATGGCAAGCAATGTGCGGATGGATTTTAGCATAGCTACTGGGGAAAAGGTATCCTGATAGTCAATGCCTTCGCATTGACTATAACCTTTTGCCACTAGTCTAGCCTTGAATGTCTCCACATTCCCATCTGCACCAATCTTTCTCTTGAAGATCCATTTACACCCAATAGGTACTATACCTTCTGGTGGATCTACCAAGGTCCAGACTTGGTTTGAGTGCATCGAGTCAATTTCTGACTGCATTGCCTCTAGCCATTTCTCGGAGTCGATATCTGATATCGCCTCGTTGTAGGTTTTGGGATCATCACCATGAGCACCATTACCTACGAGGAACATTTCCTCTACGTCCTCTGAAATAATACCTAAGTATCTTTCAGGGGGACGAAAAACTCTTTCCGATCTACGAGGTGGAGGAGGTAGTGTTCTTATTGGCTCAACCTGATTTGGTTCCAATTGGTCCTTAGCTCGTTGTACTTGTGAGACTTTCTCATCAAGCTTGATCTGCTTTCCAATGCCGCTATCTTGAATAAACTATTTTTCAAGAAAGATGGCATGTCGACTCACAATCACATTGTGGTCTTCTGGAATGTAGAAATAGTATCCTAATGACTCTTTAGGATATCCTATGAATCGAGCTCTGAAAGGACCTAAACTCTAACTTGTCCGCTTGTTGTCTTTTGACATGAGCCGGACAACCCCAAATTCTGAGATGACTCAGACTTGGTTTCTTACCGTGCCATATCTCATACGGTGTGGTAGGAACGGTTTTAGAGGGAAAATCCTATTCAGTAGAAAAATTGAAGTTAACAATGAATGTCCCCAAAGAAAATCAGGGAGGTCTGTGAAGCTCATCATGGATCGAACCATATCCAATAGAGTCCGATTTCTCCGTTCTGAAACCCCGTTGAGTTGAGGTGTTCCTGGTGGAGTCCATTGAGAGACTATGCCATTTTTCTTGAAGATAGTCTAGGAATTCTTGGCTAAGGTATTCACCTCCTCGATCTGATCGAAGAACCTTAATGGGTTTTTCCAGTTTGTTTTTCTACTTCATGTCTGAATTCTTTGAACTTTTCAAAAGCTTCAGACTTATGTCTCATAAGATACACATACCCATACCTAGACAGATCATCGATAAAGGTAATGAAGTAGACAAAATTGCCTCTAGCCGGCACATCAAATGGGCCGCACACATCAGTATGTACTAGGGCAAGGAGATCTGTGGCCCTTTCCCCATGTCCAACAAAAGGGAGTTTAGTCATTTTGCCTTGAAGACAAGATTCACAAGTTGGATATGACTCGGAAAGTCAATGGACTCAATAGCCCATTTTTCTCCAATTTGTTGAATCCTATCTTCTGCTATATGACCTAATCTCAGGTGCCATAGATATCTATCGTTTGGACTATCCCTAGGTCGTTTGGCATTCACGTATTTTGCTCGATAGTTAGAACAGGTACATCAATATGTAGCTGATAAAGACCATTAATAAGAAAATCATTTGCAATTTTATTTCTTTCATAAAGAATGTTACAATGGTCCTTAAAGAAGGTAATCACATAGCCTTCTAGTGCTAAGCATGAAACAGAAATCAAATTCCTGCTAGCTGCAGGCACATAATAACAGTCTTTCAAAACTAAGTCTAAACCAGATGGTAATCGAAGAGGGTATGTTCCCACGGCTACTGCAGCAACTCTTGCTCCATTACCGATGCGTAGGATCATGTCTCCATCCCTCAGCCTCCTGCTATCCTCAAGACCCTGCATAGAAGTGCACAGATGAGCACTAGAACCAGAGTCAAGCACCCAACTGGATGCAGAAGAAACCGTAAGGTTAGACTCAATAACGAGCATACCTCCAGAAGGACCTTCCTTCTTGTTCTTCAGGGTGGCCAGGTAAGTAGGGCAGTTTCCGCTTCCAATGGCCGTCGCTGTTGCAATGGAAAATACTTTCCTTTGGCATCGGCCTTTCATTCTTTGGCTTCTGCCTTCTTCTTCTTTGACTCCTTCCACCTTTTGCTTTTTCACAGACTTCTTTTTCTTTCCATAAGACTTTCTTTTGGAAGAAGTCCATTCCATAGCAAGAACTGAGCCTTTAGAATCCTTTCATAGAAAGCTCAGCGGTAACCAGCATATTCATTAATTCGGCCAAGAAATTTTGAAGTTTATGCATGTGGTAATTCATGATGAATTGCCCATATGCATCAGTCAAGGATTGCAGAATAATATCGTTCTGCAGGTCCAAGTCTAACTTCACACCGAGCTTCTCAAGCTCTTTCCATGTTCTTTGATCATCATCAGACAGTGATCTTGGACTGACTTTCCCATCATGCATCTTAGCCTTAAAAAGTCATTTCATGACTTGATACTTGGCTGCGCGACTCTGTTCACCAAACATCTCCTGTAGGTGAGCCAACATTTGGCGAGCAGTCCCGATATCTTCATGTTGGCACTGGAGCTCATCAGACATCGAGCCCAACATGTAATATCTGGCCTTATTATCTTCGTCTATCCATTTTTCCAGAGACGCTCTCTGTTCAGTGGATGGACGGGCTGGTAAGGTGGGAGGGTCCTGGTCCAAAACATGGGTTAACTTCTTAGAACCCAAAATGATTTTATAGTTTCTGAGCCAATCTTTATAATTGGGTCCGGTCAGTCTATGTGTGTCCAGGATACGTGCTAATGGGTTGGATGCAGATATTTTTCTATAGAGAGTCAAAGATTCTAGTTAGATACTGTAATTATGACTTGACCAATTTATTTAGGAATTTTATTTTTAAATAAATTAGCTTCCACTATTTTCTCGGATCCCTACACTCCCTCTGTAGAGATGCAAAAATCTCCACGATTAATGATTTCTAGTGGGTGGTGCGGTCTCACCAACTGACTCATCACCTCACCTAACAGTTATTGGTGATGGGTTAGCCAATGAGTGAACAACTCTTGTTCAATGATTCTCTAATCATGGTGCACCCAAACTTGGTCTCTAATTCATGAATCTCACCGTATCCGAAATATTGATCCACTCCTTAGTTAAGTCAGACCCACCATTTGCATAGACTGGGTTCCTAATTGAGTCTCTCACCGTATTCGAAATATTGAGCCCAACTCATCCTCCAGCCCATAGCATCCAATGCCTAATAGACATGGTTGCATCTTCTCGGTGCAACTGAGCCACTGTATCCAGCCGAGAACAATCAACCCCGAGAAGGGCCCGCACATCTACAATGGTGAAAGACCTCAGACTTAATCTTTTCTTAGGAAGAATTGATTCAGGTCTCATTAAACTAGACTTGTTATAGTCATAACAATTATGACTAACCTAGTGGCATGGGTTAGCTCAGGATTATTGACCACCTCAGATCAGAACTGTGTCAACAGATATGGCCAGGTAAGTGAGACCGGTGGAAGGAATATGCCATTAACTCGTACAAGAACGCATTCAGGTCGAGTAGCTTCCAATTAAAAATCAGTCGGTCGTATGTGCCAAACTTACCTTAGATACCAAATTATTGAGCTAGAACCAATTGGGTTAGCCTACAATCCAGACTCTAACCTCTGAGCCTAATTAGGTCTTGCTTGATCATGACTCGATCTTGACCCAGACTTAATCCTATTAGGCTGGTCAATTTAAGCATTGTTGATCCCATCTAACCAACTCTTGATTCGGTTTGATCAACCGCTTAGACCTAATTGAGCTACCCAAGCCCAAACCCAGTATTATGAATATGTCTTAGATCTTAAAATTCTCAATTTTAGATCTAATTTTATATTCCATAATCTTAATTCTTAATTAAGTAGGGTTCATAAATAAAATATGCACAATAAATCCTAGGATTTTAGGATCTAGGGTTTTGCAGAAAGTAAGTTTTGGGTTTCTGATTAAGGACGAATGCATAGCACCCCTACACATCATAAGAACACCCCATCAAATGAAAGGAGAGGGCCTTTAAACCCTTCTTCATTCTTATGATCGGACGGCCAAGGGGAACACCTTAATCAAGAACATGCAATACTACAAAATAATTTTAGATCTATATCATATATCTCATATATAAATTAGATCTAATTATGGCATATTTTGCATACATCTCATGTATCAAATCATGCATATTTTTAGATCTAAATTATCTCATAATAATCTAAAAAATTAGATTTACATTGATCTAATCAAAATAAATTCTAATCTAGACAACTATGTAGAACTATTCTATAACTAGTCTAGACATGCATCTATCATATCTCATATGTTGTTTAAAATTAAATAATTTTATTTACTATTTTTTAGATGTTATTATAATAATTATAATATCAAAAAATAGTAAATAAATAGATCTAAAATATGATTTAATCATATTAAATTGAAAACATGCAAGGCTATTCTATAGAACTATTCTATTTTAGAACTAGTCATGCATATCTTCTAATCTTAGATTCAAATCATTTAATTTTAATTTTTTCTGATTTTAGATCTAATCACATCTCATGTGACATCTAAAATTACTTATTTTTTAATTAAAATAAATTTAAAATTAGATCTAAATACTTTAGAATCTTGGTTCTGATACCAGTTGAAGAAAAAATTTTGATTTCTCGGATCAGGTTCATTCAAATCTGATCGGATCAAGAGATATATTTCAAAAATTTTTCTCTTTGATCCTAATCAGATCTGAGATATTTTAGATCTGATTCTTATTATTTTAATAATTAAAATAAAATTAGATAAATTAAATTAAATTTAATTTATCTTGATGTGGGTAATCCTATTATCCGTTGATGATCCTGTAAGCAGTGGAAGGTTCTGGATCTAGCCACGCAAGTGCCTAGCCTCTACCGATATCCACTTGAGCTGGATCTGGAGATCTTCTTCTTCTCTATCATGTCTTCAAAAATTAGATTTAGATCTGATCTGAAGGATCTTCAAAACTCTTTTCGAAAATCAGCAGTCATCCTTTGCAGCAGCACAGCCTTCTAGCTTTCAATCATCTTTCTCTCGTCTGGATTGCACCAACCAAGGTCCAAAACTCCTTTTGGACGTGGAGAGGAGAGGGAGAAGGTGAGTTTGATGTGGAGAAGAGGGGAGAGGCAGCCTTGGGGCATGGAGTTTCAATTTCTCAAACTTAATTTGAGTTGGGCGCAGGGTCTTATTTATAGACTGTCTGCAATCCAACTTCTCTTCTTCCCAACCAATCATAACTCTTTACAAAATCAGATCTAAATCTGATTGGTGGAAATAGAGTCCCCTAGGTTCCTCCTTAGAGGATGCCTAAGATCAGTCAAAGTTGATTCTTAGGAGAACTCTAATCGAAATCCAAAAAGGAGATGGAGTCCCTGTCCAACAGGGACTCCTAGGTGCGTCCAACTTGGGCACACGCCAAGGATGGCGTGCACCCTCTTTCTTGCTAGGTTCTGGCAGGGGGATAGGCTCCTACCAGCTCTCCAATAGGTGCATGACACATGGACAGAAGTCAAAGTGTTAATAGTCAACATTTGACCAGTCAAAGGTAGACTTTTGACCAAAGTCAAAGAACGAGAAATGGCAGGTGACCAAAAATGACAGATAATGTCTTACAAAATAAGACAACCTTTTTTAACTTACACAAACTCCAGTCAGATCATATGAAGGCCTCTAATTGAGCATAAACTCCTTTAGCTCAGATAGAATAACTTATTTATGATAGTAAAAGAAGAACGTTAGGTTCAATCGAGTGCTAGCACGATTTTTTTGAACCTAATTAAATCTCATTCAGATCAATTGAACTAGATCAGTTCAATTGATGATCACCAGATTCAAATCCTTATTTGTGTGACCCAGTTAGGTTCAGTTCTGTATGGTAATGGGATATGTCATGATCTCTATCATCGACATCATCAAAACTCCTTTCGATGGATCAAAACTTTTCTGATTCGAATAGCTAGAATGATCGATCATCTAAATCATTCTAATTGCTCCCAAAATCCACCAGTGACACCTAGCAGTATATGGTGGCAACCCATCAGAGCTGAATGCGAACCTCTTGGTGCAGCTACTTGTGTGATTAAGTTCTTCTATCTTGAGCCCCGATCAGATTAGGGTTAAGGTAAACTCGTCAAACCCTAGTTTCTGTCATATGATGTAATCATTCGATTCGAGTCCGATGTGAAAATCTAAATAGAAACTCTTTCTATTATTTCACTCTGCCATGGCCATGGGCTTCTGGACTTGATTCTCATGATCATCATAGGGCTGCTCCTCTACCACCGAGGTAGATAGATTCCATCTTGATGCAATCCAGTTCCTACAATGAACATGCTATAGCCAACATACACCTCAGGGTTCTGAATGGCTAGGAGACCGAGTAATGGTGTAGTCAAACTATAACACCCTCAAGGTGAACTGTCGATGCACCTCAGGTCAAAGAACCAGACACACTACTGCAGCATCGAGTCAGTCATTGACGAGAAGGTAGACTTCCTAATGACTACTCGAGGTGGTCATGCTCAGTGCCCTCGTTCTCTAACGAGTATCTATACTCTCGCTCTGGTGTCTCCACACCGTAGACTCAAGACTCATCTACTAAAGAGAAGCGATTGTACACCAACCTTCCAGATCAATCACCATCCTCGTGATGATCCTATGGTCGGGAGCATTTTATGAGTTAACAATGATTATTCATGTCTTAAATTTTCAACTCTTGAAAATATGAATTATCATTATCATTAACTCAAAGGATGTATCACAGACACTAAATACACATATGTGATAGAAAATAATCCATTTTATTGATTATAGTCAAAATTATAATTTTGCCCCTAGAAGTGTATTATAAGTGTCAGCCAATTCTGGCTTCTAGGGCACATATATCTAACAAATCAAAGGTTCGTCGAATGAAGGTCCACTCAAAGTGCTAGCTTCTCATAGATCCCTCCTGATGATTAATCTAAAAATTATTCTTCTAATCTCTTGAATACTACAAAAGATGAAGAACACAAGAAGGAATAAGAAAAAATTTAACTCTTGGACCTTCCAAAAAATCAGAAAATAAAAGCTAAGAAAATTATCCTAAGAGAAGATAGATCTTCTCTTTCAGGACATCAACCATTGATGTCCTGAAACATTTCTATGCCAGGACAAGAGGAGACATTCTCCTCTAGAATTTTTCATGCTCTATGGCTTTCCTTCTCTCTAATTTTTTCGATGAAAAAAAAAATTACAAAAAGATGGAGAAAAAGGGCTCTTAAAGAAACCCTAAGAAAAGATCTTTTCTCATCAGGATATGATCAAATCATGTTCAAGTCAAAACACCATGCCCCAACTACTTGGAGCATCCATCCTTCATGCCCCAAATCTCTTCCTCTCTGATTTTCTTCATAGAGCAATTCCTCAAAGATGAAGAAGAAACGAAAATTAGAAAGAACCCTGGAGAAGACAATCTTCTCTTCATTATTCTTAATAGGACATGATCCATATCATGTCCAAAAGAAAACCAAACCTCCTAAAAATATGGCGCCCTCTTCCCAACACCCCAACCTCCTCATTCTCAGGATTGTTCGTGGAAAATTCTAAGGAAGACTTACGCAAAAAATCCCCTATAAAGTAGGCACCCACAAAAATGGGAGGACTAAGTCAAATCCCTAACTTTTAGGGATTTAAATCAAGGAGGTTGGGAGCATCCAACTTTTAGATGCCTCCCCATCATTTTTGTGTATGGGCTACCAGGAAATAATGCCTAAAAGCCAAAAAAAAAAAATCACACAAAAGGAAATAGGTGGCGTGGGAAAAAATTCAAGGGGAAGAGGAGGAGTTTTGGAATTCTAGGACTCTATCAAATAGAGTCCAAATTAAAACCAACTTCTATATTTGATCAAGTCAAATAAAATTCTAAATTCATGAGATATGGGGCATGGGAGACTTCTCTTAGGCATGAAAAAGTTCACATAAAACTCAAAAAATAAAAGATGAGGCATGGGCTATATGGACGCAAGGGAGGAGTGAGAGTCCTAGTCCAACTGGGATTCCACTTATTTGACTAGGTCAAAACTATTTTGAACCTAATTTAAATCTTATTTAAATTAGATTAAATACAACTAATTAAAGATGATCCTAGTCCAACCAGGAGTCCAATTAAATTAGATTAAATCATATTTAATTTTAATTTAAATTCTAACTCAATTAGAAATTAGGTGCACTCAAATTCTAGTCCAACTAGAAATTATTTTTTCTTGTAATTGGCTTATCCAATAAACCAATTGAATTTAATCCAATTAAGTCCAAACTAATTCTAATTGAATCTAATTCAATTAGACTTGATTTTAGCCTGATTGCTTAATCAAATTGAGCCAATTAGTAATCCAATTGCTAATCGATCCTCTTGCAACATTTGCATTAAGTCAAACATCAATCGCATTGATTATTTAACCTTAGAACGATTCTCAATCATCAATTAACCATCTAATCAGGTTACAATCTCTTATATGGGTAACCCCATAGATTCAAACCTAAGTTGATAGCACAGGAACCAATTTTTATATCAATCAAAATGATCATCTAGCAATGGTACCCAATGTCTGGATAGGTCAAATATATGTAAAGCAACATTCTTAGAATTCTAGCCTATGTTTATCGTATAATTCATCTATTTGATCAATAATACTCAAGAAGACAACTCTCATACAAGTCATCTCTATTGTGTTTTAAAATTTTGCAAATTCCTTGACTCCTCATGAGGATTATCCAGGCCTAGATTTTGCTAAATTAAAATACTATGAGACATTCTCTTTCTGAAGTTAATTAAGAGTGGTCAATCCCATCTTGACTCACATACCGACTTCATAAGTACTTGACTGTACCCAGAAACCTTTTGAATCTATATTAAAAATATAGGTAGTCTGACATCAAAGTATAGTGAGTTACTTGCAAGTCACCGTGATGATCTCATGTCAGAGAAATACTTATATCTATTGGCCTTAGCTAGATACTCTTAATAGTAGAGTACTACATTAGTCATGTTTAGTGTAAATATACTCCTATATCTCACCTGCATATCATATCAGTGTCTCCACACCACTTGGTTACGAGGACAATCAATGCATATGATATACAGCGATCTATACTTGATAAGTTATCATTCTTATTAATAACTTATCATTTGATCGTGAATGATTTAAGAACCATTCGATAAATTCTTCTTTATCAATTAAATGTGGTTGCAAGGGCTTCATCATAATTTAGGAGTTCATCTAACGAAGATAGAACTTTTATGATGAACCGACCAAATAACTATTATTATTAGATAATTTATATATAGGTTTCAATCATCTACAACTTAGATGATTGGCTTTAGGATATATTTTTCAATAACTCCCACTTGGACTAAAGCCAATCAGAATGATATCAAATATTCTATCTTTCACTTGAGTTCATAGAACTTCTTAGTTTCGAGGCCTTAGCAAAAGGATCGATCAAGTTCTTCTTTTCTATCGATCTTCTAAAGATCGACGTCATCCAGATCTAATATCTAAGGTGAAAGCGATGCAGAATATACTGGTCCTTCGATTCTTTAGCTTGAGCTATGGCTCTAATGCTACGATAAGACTGGACCATCGATGGAGGATGCCACACCCAACTTGCTAATGAACTTATGCCACCACATGCCTATATGGCAGCATCAGATGTCACGATGTACTCTACATCACTAACAGAATAGGCTATAGTATTCTGCTTGGAACCTTTCCAGCAGATTGCTTCTGCAATTAGGATATGATCCGACACTCTCTTGCTGTCATCTTGATCTGACTAAAAATTGAAATCAAAACATCCATAAGTTTTAAGTCAGTATCTCCATATTTGAGTCATTGGATCTTCATATTTTTTCAAATACTTAAGGATTGTCCTTACAATCTTTCAGTGGTTCTTACTTGGATTAGATTGGTATTTGCTCACTACCTCTAGTGAGTATACCATGTCTGATCTCGTACAAGGAGAAATTAGATGACAGTTAATTCTTTATTCCCTGCAATGCTGGAAAGTCATTCTCGATTAAGAGAATGTTATCCATGAATAATATAAGGTATAACACTACAGAACCTTTTGCCCACTTATAAATGCAAAGTTTTTCTTTGTTCATAACAAAGACATACGTTCAAAACATATGTTCTAACTCTGAGATAATAATCAAATGGGCTTTACAGGTCTCTACCTTCCCATCTGCGCTACTCTAATCCTTTGAAAATCCATTTATACCCAATGAATTTTATCCCTTCAGGTGAATCAATTAGCTAGTGTCCACACACTATTGATTTTCGTGGACTTCAATTTGGATTTGATGGCTCCAAACTATTTCTTAGAGTTAGACCACTGCATTGCATTCCTATAGGTGATCGGATTCTTGTTGTGCTGATCGAGCTCAATAGGATCGCTATCCTAGACCAAGATACTGAAATATCTATCCGACTAGTATGATGCTCTATCGGATCTCCTTAATGGTGTAAAATAAATGGGCTTCGAGTTTGATCTAATCAAATCCGGTTCTGTAGATTTACTAGATTATGTCGGTTCTTTTCTACTAGTCAAACTTTCTTAAGTTCAATCTGACAAGCATTAGTTTCTTTTCTAAGAAACTTCTTTCCAAAAGAAATGTCCTACTGCTGATGAACATCTTATGTTCTTGAGCATGGTAGAATTAATAACCCTTAAATACCTATTGGACAAGGATCCAAGTTTATCTATGTGCAAATTTTTGACATAGACCAATAACTTCAAATTCGAAAGTGAAAGAGTCTAGGTCTACGTTCGATCCATGTCCCATATGAAGTCTTTTCAATAGATTTACTTGGTATAAATTTTTAGAATAAAACAAGTAGTCATAAGAACACAATCCTGAAATAGGCAGACTAGTGAATTCCATCATGGATTGAACCATATCCAACAAAATTTAAATTTTTTTTCGATACACCATATTTCGAAAAGAGTCCATTGAGGGAGAATCTTATTCTCTCCTAGATATATCACAAACTTACTAAAAAAGTATTCTCCTTCTCGATCTGATCGAAGAGTTCTAATATCTTTTTCAGTCCATTTTTCTATTTTATTATTAAATCATTTGAATATTTTAAATAATTCAAGCTAGATGCACCCATGTCCAGATCGATTGTCTGTAATAAAATATTGATATCTTCCTCTGACACTTGAGTTTATAGGTCTACATACATCACTATGTATGAGATTAGAACTTTATCGACTCCATCTTTTTTAGTAAAAAATGACTTTATCATCTTTATAAGAAAATAAGACTCACAAGTCGTTAATAATTCACAATCATTGATATCAAGATTTTTCTCTCAAACTAGCCTGTTTATCTTGCCCTTATCAAGATGACTAAGCCTATAATGCCAAAGATAGACATCCATGACATAATCTAACTTGGATGTTTATCAAATATGTACATTACACTTGACAGGCTATGTTAATGTTAAATGTCATTTCTTTATTGTCTATGTATTATTGCAACTTTATTCATAATAACATCATAATAATTTCCTTTATAAATAAATAATGATTATTTTTAGTCAAAAGACCAACAAAGATCATATTCATTATAAACGATGGACAATATTGATAGTCACTCTAAATGATAAATTTTGAAAACATGCTCGACAATTCCTAAAGTTAGGATTGGAATAGAGTTTCTAACCTTATTATTCAGAAATCTATCACTATTTTCAAACATTCTACTTACCTATAGTCCTTGCAATAAATTACATAGGACAACCAGTATCTAATACCCAAGTAGTAGAATTATATATAGAAAAATTTTAAGGTGTTATCATGTAACGTCCTTGATAAGCAACTCTTGCTCCTTTCTCTTGTTTAGCCTATTATGGTCAAGAAAAGCAAGATAATTCTTCTTCCTATGATCCTGCTTTTAACGGTAGAAGCACTATGCCTGATTTGGATCAATATTGGACTAATTATTTTGACTTAACTTAGAAGCCCCAATACGAATCCATTCATACTGCTAAACTAAATTTAACTTTCGATACTAATTATCGAAGCTGGATCCCATAAGTCATCACTGTCTAACAGTGGTTAGAGCAATTAGGGTTTAGCCTTATTCTATGATAAAAGAGAACATAGAACTAATGTATATGAATTATTTTAAATCTAGAGACTTGGACTTTAGTCTTAAGATTTTTTACTATTTTTTTTTGAATTAGTATTCTCTACCTCTAATTTAAAAAATTATTTTAATTTTCTAGCAGGTACTAGAATCCATATAGACTACACACAAGTCCAATTTTGGTCGGTCAACCCATGTGCATTTATGAATAGATTCTTTAACCAATTATTTCACTAAACAACTTCTAGTAATTTAATTTTGCCCCATAAACCTAATTAGTAGGCTTTGGCCTTTATTGTAAGGATCCGGTTAGGTCCAACCATTAACATGACATACTTGGTGCATCTAACCAATGAATGATTAAGCCCAACATTGATTGATCAACCTAACCATCATTAAAGAGACATTTTCAAGTTATCATATTATGAATGATAATTTCATTAGTTAATAAGCACCAGCCCATTAAAGAGACATTTTTAAGTTATCATATTATGAATGATAATTTCATTAGTTAATAAGCACCAGGCCTTTGGGCCTCTAATGATTATTGAGTTAATGGACCCATTATCATCCAACTTAATGGGAGGTTATAACTCAATTATCTCCATAACTTTATCATTTTAAGAATCTAATAATTTTAGAGAATTTATAATTTATTTATGATTTAAGGATAGAAAGAAGATGGACCAATTTGCTTCCACTGACTTCACCAAGTCAAGTCCTTCCACTGACTTCTCAAGTCATTGATAAGGACTAAAATCAATATTGGTCTGTGTGCACCAGATTAGTCTCACTGAATAAAATTAGTCTCACTGATTTTCTATATAACATGGGTTAGCATGAATCAATGAGCAATCTAATCAAAGACCTGATTAATCGCATTGGCTAGGTAAATGAGATCGATAGGAGGATCTGCCAAGGCTTGCCTTAGATACCATTAGAAATGGCCAGATAAGTGGGCTGCCAATTAAAAATCATCGATCTGAGAATGCAAGACTTACCTTAGATATCAATTGATTTATTATTTTTGATTTGATCTGCCTAAAGATTCGACCTCAGCCATTGAGCCATGATTAGTATCCATTTATTAGATGTATGAACTTTGATCAACTACAACTATTGAATTGATCTATAGAAAAAAAATGACCTAATTTTAATTAACTATTAATTTGGTTTGATCAATTTCTTAACTTAGTCCATATTTAATCTAATACTAGGTTTAAGCCAGTTAATGACCTAATCAAAACTAACCCATTATCCTTTAACCCATGTTTTATGAAATTATCTTAGAATCTTCAAATCATAAACCTGATCCTAAATAATTACTTAATTCTTAATTAAATTCAAGGCTTATGATTTGGATTTATAAAACCTCAGAACTAATTTTTGATTTGATCATTTGAAATATTTTTAAATTAAAAATAGTTTACATTGAATCATATTCAATACATGATTTTAGATCTAATTTATTTCAATATTTAGATCACATCCTAGGATTTCGAATCTAGGATTTTATAAAAAGTAAGTTCTCAATTTAAATTCTATAAAATAAATATATCATATATATACATTCTAGATTTAAAATAAAACCTATATATCAACATATGCAACAAGAGGATCTAGATCTAAACATAAAACATATCACATGGATCAGATCATAAATCATTTAAATTTAGATTTAAAATCTAAAAATAAATTATAAATCACTTTAGATCATCTAACATATTTATGATTTAGGTTATTTAGGTCAGCACATATTAGGACAATCTTTCCACTATAAGAGATAAACTTTACAGCAGGACAATCTTATAATCAGTATATCCGATCCGATATTATTTAGATCTAATTTAAAATAGATTTAATATCTATTTATTTTATATTTAAAATTAAAAAAATAAATCATAAATTTACTTAGATCTAATCTAACTTATTCATGATTCAATTTTATAAATCAACACATACTAGGATAATCTCTCCACTATAAAAAGTAAACCTTACAGTAGGACAACCTTATAATCAATATGTGTGATCTTAAAAGTTTTATTTTTTAGATTTATTTTAATACAAACATGATCATCTTATAAATGAACCTAGATGCTCTGATACTACTGATGAGAAATATGCAGAATTTCATGCTTGTATTTCAAAACTTTTTCAAAATAAATCATAGTGAAAGTTATAGATCAAACTATTTAATCTATAAAAGCATCTAATCTAATTACTAAACCCTACATCTAAGACCTATAATATATCATAATACATACATAAATCTGAAAATAAATATTTTGATATTGATCAAATTAATATCCTAAATCTAGAATAGTTCTAGATCTAAGCCCTAGATTGCATCTAGGTGAGAGAAGAGATCAAATCTCTTACCTTCGCATGGGTCGAGAACTCTACGGTTGATTCTATTGTAGTTCTTTGTTGCTCGAAGCTGCACAGGCATCCGATCTCTATAGAAAATCCACACAAGACTGCAATACAAATCGAAGGTTCGTCGAACGAAGATCTGCTTGAAGTGCTAGCTTCTCATGGATCTCTCCTGAAAGTTAATCTAAAAATTATTCTTCTAATCTCTTGGACACTCTAAGAGATGAAGAACATAAGAAGGAATAAGGAAGAAATTCAACTATTGGATCTCTCAAAAAATTAGAAAATAAAAGCTAAAAAAATTATCCTAAGAGAAGACAGATCTTCTCTTTCAGGACATCGACCATTGATGTCCTAAAATATCTCTATGCCAGGATGAGAAGAGACCTTCTCCTCTAGAATTTTTCATGCTCCATAGCTCTCTCTCTCTCTCTCTAATTTTTTAGATGAAAAAAAAACTAACAAAATGATGGAGAAGAAGGGCTCTCAAAGAAATCCTAAGAGAAAACCTTCTTCTCTTCTTCTTCCCTCATCAAAACTTAATCAAATCATGTCCAAATTAAAACACCATGCCCCAACCATCCTTTACGCCCCAAATCTCTTCCTCTCTAATTTTCTTCATGGAACAATTCCTCAAAGATGAAGAAAAATGAAAATTAGAAAGAACCCTAGAGAAGACAATCTTCTTTTCATTATTCTCGACAAGACATGATCCATATCATGTCCAAAAGAAAACCAAACCTCCTAGAAATATGGTGCCTTCTTCCCAACACCCCAACCTCCTCATTCTCAGGTTTGTGGGTGGAAAACTCTAAGGAAGACTCATGCTAAAAAAACTCCTATAAAGTAAGCGCCCACAAAAATGGGAGGACCAAGTCAAATCCCTAACTTTTTGGGATTTAAATCAAGGAGGTTGGGGGCATCCAACTCTTGGATGCCTCCCTATCATTTTTGTGCATAGACTACCAGGAAATAACATCTCCCTATCATTTTTGTGCATGGACTACCAGGAAATAACATCCAAAAGCCAGAAAAAAATTGCATAAAATGAAATAGGTGGCATGGGAAAAAATTCAAAGGGAAGAGGAGGAGTTTTGGAATTCTAGGACTATCAAATAGAGTCCAAATCAAAACCAACTTCTATATTTGACCAAGTCAAATAAAATTTTAAATTCATCAAATATGGGGTGTGGGAGACTTCTCTTAGGCATGAAAAAATTCATATAAAACTCAAAAAATAAAAGGTGGGGCGTGGGCTATATGGGCGCAAGGGAGGAGTGAGAGTCCCAATCCAACTAGGACTTCTCTTGTTTGACCAGATCAAAACTATTTTGAACCTAATTGAAATCTTATTTAAATTAAATTAAATATAACCTAATTAAGGATAATCCTAATCTAACTAGAAGTCTAATTAAATCAGATTAAATTATATTTAATTTTAATTTAAATTCTAACTCAATTAAAAATTAGGTGCACTCAAATTCTAGTCCAACTAGAAATTATTTTTTCTTGCAATTGGTTTATCCAATAAACCAATTAGACTTAATCCAATTAAGTCTAAATTAATTCTAATTGAATTTAATTCAATTAGACTTGATCTCAGTCTGATTGCTTAATTAAATTGAGCCAATTAGCAATCCAATTGCTAATCAATCCTCCTACAATACTAGCATTAGGTCAAACATCAATTGCATTGATTATTTGACCTTAGAACTATTCTCGATTATCGATCAACTATTTGATCAGATTACAATCTCTTATGTATGTGACCCCATAGGTTCAAACCTAAGCTGATAGCATACAAACCGATTTCTATACCAATTGAAATGACCATGTAGTAATGGTACGCAACATTCAGATATGTCGAATGTATGCAAAGCAACATTCTTAGAATCCTAGCCTATGGTTATCATATAATTCATCCTTTTGATCAATAATGCTCAAGACAACTTCGAGTGAACTATCAACACTCATACAAGTCATCTCTATTGTGTTTCAAAATTTTGCAAATTTCGTAATTCCTTATGAGGATTATCCAAGTTTAGATTTTGCTAATTTAAAATACAGTGAGATATTCTCTTTCTGAAGTTAATTAGGAGTGATCAATCACATCTTAACCTACACACTGACTTCATAAGTACTTGACGGTACCCAAAAACCTTCCGAACCTATGTTAGAAATACAGACAGTCCAGCACCAAAGTACAGTAAGTTGCTTGCAAGTCACCATGGTGATCTCAGGTTGAAGGAAAGGGATACTTATATCCATTTGCCTTAGCTAGCTACTCTTGATAGTAGAATGCTATATTGGTCACGTTTAGTGTAGATGTACTCATATATTTCACCTACATGTCATACTAGTATCTCCAGACCATTTGGTTATGAGGACAACTAACACATATGACATACAGCGACCTACACTTGATAAGTTATCGTTCTTATTAATAACTTATAATTTGATCATGAATAATTTAAGAATCATTCGATAAATTCTTCTTTATCGATTAAATGTGGTTCCAAGAATTTTATCATAATTTAGGAGTTCATTTAAGGAAGATAGAACTTTTATGATGAATCAGCTAAATAACTATTATTATTAGATAATTCATATATAGGTTCCAATCATCTACAACTTAGATAATTGGCTTAAGGGCATATTTTTCAACACATTTGCCTTACCTTCCTAGAGAATTTAAGGTGGACTTGGTTGATAAGAGACTCAAGAAGAGAGAAGAAATGATCCACCTTCTCAAATTTCATGTGCAACAAGCTCACCACATAATGAAACAACAAGCAGATGCCCACATAATGGATAGATATTTCCAAATTGGTGATTTTATTTACCTCAAATTGCAACCTTATAGATAGGGCTCGGTGGTGCATAAAACTTCACAGAAATTGACTCCTAGATATTTTGGACCCTACAAGATTATAGATAAAATGGGTGCAATGTCTTATACTCTTGAGCTTCCTCTTGGTTCTAAAATCCATAATACTTTTCACGTGTAACAATTAAAGAGGTGTATTCTGAAGCAATTGTGGAACCTGAGGCTATTCTAGATAGGGTTCTGGTCAAACGAGGAAGGCAGGCTGCTACAAAGGTGTTGGTGAAATGGTAAACAAACCCATTGAAGCTGCTAGTTGGGAATTCTACTATGACCTATTTAAGAAATTTCCTTCCTTTAACCCTTGAGGTCAAGGGTTCCCTTAAGGGAAGGGTTCCCTTAAAATGACCAATCATGTAAGCTGTTATTCTATTAGAAGTTGTTGCTAGGATTCTGTTCTATCATTAGTTGGCAATTCGTACATGATTCATTATAAATACTTGTATCAAGAGTTGAGAATAAAGGAGAAGACAATTCTTAAATTTCTACTATATGTATTCTCTCTCTCTCTCTCTCTCTCTCTCTCTCTCTCTATATATATATATATATATATATATATATATATATATATATATATATATATATCTGTCTATCTATCTATCTATCTCTAATTTTTAAAATTTCCTCAATTATTCTCAAAAATTGTTCTCCATAATTTTTTCAATTCTTCTATAAATTGTGATAAAATTAATTAAATTTTTATCAAATTTCTATAATTTTAGTTTCACTATATCATAAAGACATAAAAAGATATCTTTGTTTAAGAATGATCTAGCAAAATGAGGGATTAATCCTCCTTCCCTAGATGACCAGCCACTCCTCTAGAGCTCATTGATCGACCATCACCACTACGATCACCATGAGAAGCTAATTTATTTATTGCCAGTCATCCAATTGTTACACCTTGTTTGGGAGAGGGGAATAGAAGAGAAAAGAAAAGAATAAAAAGGAAAGTAAATACTTTTCCTTGTTCGAAAGGTTTTTCATGAAAAAAATGGAAAAAAAAGGAAAGAAACGGAGAGAAAACAAATCTTCTAAAATCTATAATCTTTTTCTCCTCTAAATCATGCGGATTTGGAGAGAAAGGAAAAGAGAGTAAGTGAATCTTTTATAATTTTCTTATTACTCCTCTAATAATGAAGAACCAAATTAATATTACATTTCAATCCTAGGATTTATTTTACATCTATTTCAGAATAGGAAAGCTTTCTTATTTAGTTGCTCGAAGCTTCTCACCGATTCAGATTCCTGCAAATGAAAAAATAAGGGGAAAACAAAGAAAAATTCAAGAAAAATCAAAGAAAAACAAAAAAAGATTGAAAGGTAAGGCCTTTTCCCACATTAGATTATTTTTTTCTTTAAATTTTGTTTGCATTTCATTCTCTTTTCTAGGCGAAGGAAGAAGCTTTCTATTTCTTGTCCTAATTTCAAACTCCTTTTCTTTCTTATCAATAATGTGCAAAAGGAAGTAGAAAAGATGCCTTGACTAGATTTGATCTATGATTGTGGGGGAAGGTTTGTTGATATTCTACAGAAGTAGAGGGTTCAACTTTCAAGTCGCTATTTTGTTGGATCTAGGTTAGAAAAGAATCATCCGATTGAAATACAAAATTTTGTTCAAATACTAAAATGATGACTCACAGTTGGGCAATAAAACTTTTGTTTGTAAATAAGAAACCTTCTCACTCTTGTCATAGTTCCCTTGGTCACATCCTAGCCAAGTCTTCCTAGAGCCTCCAGCTACAGCAACACAAACCCAGAGATATAATCACTCTAGTATGAGGGCATATGTTGTAACTAACAAGGCACAGTAAAGGTGTTATATAGAAAAATTATCTAGCCATCACCCAATTGACAAGTTGTGTTGGGAAAATAAGAAAATTGAAAGCTAACAAGTCAAACAAATATGCTTAAGAGGTTAGCACCTGTAACTATTCTCAGTCCCCACTGCCAAGGATGTGCTTTTTACTGGCACTAATAACAACATGTCATGGCCTAATATCCATATAAGAGAACCATATTTAAATGTTTCGCATAGGGATAGAAACTTTATTAGCATTAATCCCATTTTATTTGTTCTGCTTTGGACAACAAGTTGAGTTTTCAACCCTCTATTGGTTGTCCAGTTTATGATTGCTTGATTTGTAGGCATTAAAGTACACCATTAGTGCATATGATATTAATTATAATCTTTTTAAAAAATATATTTATTTTATTTATTTTTACTAATTATTTGCATGGGCATGTTCATACGTTGTAGCATGATGGTTTAGAATTACATGATTTTTTATATTTTAATTATATATTATTATTTTTATTTATCTTTCAATAATTTATTATGATCTATTTATCATATAACACAACATATTTATTTTATTTAAATTTAAATTAAAATATGTGATAAATGAAAAGATAAGAAAATAAAGAAATAGATGAGTTTCTCTTATGAGAGAGAAGTCGACGACTAGTTATAGTTGAAGTTATTTGTCATATTATAAATTTTGTGATGCGACACAGGCTTCATCATCATAAGAATTATATTGATTGGCCTATTGATTAATCTTTTATAGAAAGATAACTAGTACGGGATGAAATAATACAATATTTAAGCACAAATGAAAAGTATCGTGACGTTATTCGTATGGGACCACAAGCTTTTATAAATTTATGTGAGATACTACAAAAAGATGGTGGTCTCCAACCCACTTAAAGAGCCATAGTTGAAAAGCAAGTTGCTAAATATCTTCATATATTATCATATAATGTGAGGACTCGTACAATTTTATTCTTCTTTTGTTGCTCTAATGAAACCACTAGTAGTTATTTTCACAGTGTACTAAGAGCAATAATATCTTTAGAAGATTGATTTTTGATTCAATCCATAGGAGAACAAGTTTCTTCAAAAATACTCAACAATAGTAGATTTTATCCATATTTCAAAGTAAATCAAATTTTATTTAATTTATTTCTAATTGTGTAAATATGTATTTAAATGAATATTTACATAATATTTTTATATTAGGATGGAAACTATTGATGGAACACATGTTCGTGTCCAAGTATCTCGATCTAATGCCCCAAGGTATCGTGGTAGGAAGGATTATCCAACACAAAATGTATTGGTTTCATTTTCATTCAATTTACAGTTTACATATGTCTTGCCTAGCTAGGAAGAGATGGCATTTAACTCAAAAATAATTAAAAATATAATTAGGAGAGATGATAAGCTAGAGATTTCTAAAGGTAATCTTTAGTAATTAATAAGTTTTTTATTCTTTTATAATACAATACAATTATTACTCATTTTTTAAATTTTTATTAGATAAATATTATCTTATTGATGTGGAATATATGCTAAGAAGTGGACTTACCACACCTTATAGAGCAGTGTGCTATTACTTAAAAGATTACTTTACTTGAGCACCAAAAAATCCTCGAGAGTTATTTAACCTTCGATATGCATCATTGCATAATGCAATAGAAAGAGCATTTGGTGTATTAAAAAAATGATTTTCTATCATCGGTAGCACAACAGAGCCTAATTACTCATTTGACACACAAACCAAAATTATTTTGGCATGTTGTATCTTGCATAATTATTTAATGGAGGTAGATCCTGATGAAAAACTCATTGATGAAGTAGATCCAGAGATTTTAAATTAATTTTCACCTCAAGAAGAGGTTGCTACTCCAATAAATGATGATGACGGATGCTATACGTGGAGAACTTTTAAGAAATTATATAGCGCTTGACATGTGGAATGATTATGTAGTGAATGACATCTCCCGGCAATTACTATGTTATTTGTTTATCTATTTAATAATGTATTGAACTTATTGCAATTGATTGTACTTGAAATTTTTTATAATATTTTATGGTTAAAACTTTCAATGAAAGTGTTCAATATGTATTTTATATATTTCTTATATATTTTTATGATATAGATATTACCAATGCTCCACTCAAAAAAAGATCAAATGAAGAAAATTTTTTTTGAGATGGACAACTCATATGGATGAAGTGTTCATTAAAGCAATGATTTACCAACAACGAGCAGGAAATAGGCCTGATGGAAGTTTTACATCCACTGCTTATGCTCAAATGATCAAAAAAGTGAAAGAAAAATTTGACGTAGATTTGAACAAGGCTCATTTGAAGAACCACATGAAGTCTCTTAAGATAGATTTTAATGAGTGGTATGAGTTATTTATAAATAGATTAAGTGATTTTGCTTGGAGTCCAATTGCAAAGCTATGGATAGTAGAACTTGAGGTTTGGAAAGAACTAACAGAAGTATATTTTTGAATTTAATTATTTATTTATTTTGTTCTCAATTTGATTATGGTTAATGTAATATTTATATACTTATATATATTTTTTGTATTTAGACACATCTTGATGCAGAAAGATGAAAGACTAAATCTGTTCATAACTATAAGAGTTTAATAAAACTATTTGCTAAAGATAGGATAATAAGGGAAGGTGCCAAAACTGCAAAGGAGAAACGACGAAGATGGGCTAGCTCAAGTGAGAGTTACACAGATACTGTTGACGCAGAATCTGATCGTCGTCGAAATCGGTTGGAGCATTGGTGGACGAGGTCGCCGCCGAAACCTGCAAAACAAAGTTTCGTCCGAAGTCGGTGGGAGGTGGCTCCAGCAGAACCCTTCAACGATCAAGTCAGCTTTGGCCAACAGGAATGGATGCTCGGAAATGAGTTTCATAGAGCTTAGAGAAGAAAAGGAGAGCTTAGAGCTTAAAAAATAGAGTTAGCGTATCTGGAGGGTCCCTTTTATAGGTGGAGCTTGATGGCGACAGTCGTAGCCGCATGGTGGCGGGCTGCTCGAGGTTTGGCAAAGTCAGTCCCAGGGGGAGGGCGCGGTCTGCAGCACCGCCTGCAATGGATTGATGGTGACAACCATCACCACCTGATAGTGGGTCGCTATCATCTGTGGCAGACTGATGGTGACCGTTCGTCCAGTTTTAATAGCCATGGCTCTTAGAAAGCAGGCATTGATTGGACTTCGATATATATTGATCCCAAAGGAGTTCGGACTCCCAAAGAGGAAGCCCCAAAGGAGTTCAGCTTCCGTAAGCATCTGGCTGAAGGTGTGTGGCTAAGGCTCGATCGCTGGGGAGTTCGGAAGGAGCTCGTCCGACTGAAGGGGATGTCTGGGAGGAGTCCGGCTCCTGAAAAAGTCAGGCCAAAGGGGATGTTTGGAAGGAGTTTGGCTCTTGTAGGCGTTTGGTTGAAAGGGCGCGGAGAGAGTTTGGTACTCGCGGGAGTCCGACTGAAGCTCGTCGCTGAGGGGTTCGAGTAAAGCCCGACCATTGGGAGTCCAAGGAGCTCGATCGCTGGGAGTCCAAGGAGCTCGGCCACTGGGAGTTCAAGAAGCTCGACCACTGAAAATTCGAGAAGCTCGATCGCTAAGCAGTTCAATCGACTGAAGGGGTTCGAAGGAGCTCGACCGTTGGGAGTCCAAGGAGCTCGACCGCTGGAAGTTCGAGAAGCTCGTCCGCTAAGTAGTTCGGCCGGCTGAAGGGGTTCAAAGGAGCTCGGCCACTGAGAGTCCAAGGAGCTCAACCGCTAAGCAGTTCGGCCGGCTGAATGGGTTCGAAGGAGCTCGGTCACTGAGGAGTTCGATCGACTGAAGGGGTAAGCTCTTCCACGGCTACTGGTCGCATTAGGCTGAGCATCGAACTAAACTTCGGTAGGAGTGGAGTTTATCCCCAACAATAGCCCTCCCACTCTCGAGTTCGAAACTCAAACGAAGGGAGTGCAGAAAAGGTGACTGCCAAAGTCTTCTTCTAGGCTCCGTGCTGGCTCAGGTCGAAGCTCGGGGGAGATCTCATTTTCAGTTAAAGTTGATATTGAAGTTAAAGCTCGTGGGAGATCTCATCTCCAACCGAGGTTGAAGTAGATCTCATCTCATGCGGTCAAGGTCGGGGGTTGAGCTCCTCCGAAGGGTGATATTGTCTTCAGTAGCCGAGGCTGACTCGCGGAAGATCTCTTCTCCTACAGCCATAGTTAACATGGGCGTTCGGAAGAGATCTGATGTTGGGCCGAGGTCGATGCGTCGCTTAGGAGAGATATTCTCTGGCCGAGGTTGGCTCGGGTGCTCGGAAGAGAACTTATCTCTAGCCTAGGTTGTCGTGGGCCGAGGTTGTCTCGGTCACTCGGGAGAGATCTTATCTCTGATCGAGGTTGTCTCGATCGCTCGGGAGAGATCTTATCTCTGGTTGAGGTTGGCTCGGGCGCTCTGGTCGAGGCTGATGGAGATCCAATCTTTCATAGACTTCGAAGCTCAGATTTAGATTTTGCTCACATTAGGATGAGGTTCTCCTCCTATTTCTAACGGATTGTAGGAGCACATGCGGACCATCGTCCGTGCCTCTCCCCCTATCTCGTCTAAGGTGAACGAGGCTTTCAACTTTGCTCGCATTAGGATGAGATTCTCCTCCTATTCCTAATGGGCTGTGGGGGCACATGCAGACCGTCGTCCGTGCCTCTCCCTCCATCACGTCTAAGGTGAACAAGGCCTTCGACTTTGCTCGCATTAGGACGAGATTTTTCTTCTATTCCTAATGGGCTGTGGGGGCACATGCGGACCATCGTCCGAGCCTCTCCCTCCATCTCGTCTAAGGTGAATGAGGTCTTCAACTTTGCTCACATTAGGATGAGGTTCTCCTCCTATTCCTAATGGGCTGTGGGGGCACATAAGGGCCACTGTCAGGGCCTCTCCCCCCATCTCATCCTTTGTGAACGAGGCCTTCGCTCAGGAGAGATCTTATCTCTAGTCGAGGTTGTCCACAGTCGCTCGAAAGAGATCTTATCTCTAGCTGAGGTTGACTCGGTCGCTCGAAAGAGATCTTATCTCTGACCGAGGTTGTCCACGGTCGCTCGAGAGAGATCTTATCTCTAGCCGAGGTTGACCAGGTCGCTTGGGAGAGATCTTATCTCTAGCCGAGGTTGTCTCGGTTGCTCGGGAGAGATCTTATCTCTAGCCGAGGTTGGCCACGGTCGCTCGGAACAGATCTTATCTCTGGTCGAGGTTGACTCGGTCGCTCGGGAGAGATCTTATCTCTAGCCGAGTTGTCACGGTCGCTTAGGAGAGATCTTATCTCTAGCCAAGGTTGACTTGGTCACTTGGGAGAGATCTTATCTCTGGTCGAGGTTGTCCACGGTCGCTCGAAAGAGATCTTATCTCTAGTCAAGGTTGACCAGGTCACTCGGGAGAGATCTTATCTCTAGCCGAGGTTGTCTCGGTCGCTCGGGAGAGATCTTATCTCTAACCGAGGTTGGCCACGGTCGCTCAGAAGAGATCTTATCTCTGGTCGAGGTTGACTCGGTCGCTCAGGAGAGATCTTATATCTAGCCGAGGTTGAAGGTCTTTGACCTGCTTGTATTAGGACGAGGTTCTCCTTCTGTTCCTAACATGGCAACTATTGACTGCTTCGTTCCTATCATCGCATAGTTTTTGCATCCAGAAATAATATAATTGAAAGAGAAGAATTTTATTGAAAGAAAGTTACTGGCAATGCATTCCCGAATTTCTTGTATTTCAGGGTCGTGGTAGCGTTATTCCTCCGTATTTCTTCATGCGGACGACCTTTTCTATCTCATGCTAGACTCCTCAATTTGGAGCATGCTTGATGCTGGGAGGTGACGAATTGCCGATGTACCAATCTCCTCCTTGGGGTAACGTTGATGACGTCGTGAGGCGACCGACCTTATCGTTTCTGGTTACGACAGCGTCCTTAGCCGATCTTCTCCTATCGAAGAAATTTATCCAGCCACTTCTTCCTGATGAGCTTCTCAATTTTATCTCGAAGCTGGGTGCATTTCTCAGTGTCGTGGCCGTGATCGTGATGGTAGAGGTAGTATTTGCTTTGATCGTGCTTGTTTGGAGAAGATCGTAACCCTTCTGATTTTGGCAGCTGGTTCTTAACTTCGGTGAGAATCTGAGTTCGAGGAGCGTTGAGGAGGGCATAGTCGTGGAACCTTCTGAGAGGAAGGCTTCTTTGCGCCCCTCTGTCGGGGCTTCCTCGATGGCGAGGTCGAGGAGTTCGGGCCCACCTGCTTTCGAAGGGAGTCCGTGAGCGCGACCGAACTTCGCTCGGCTCTCCATTGTCTGCCAGTCGCTCTCTTAAGGCTTCTTCATCCTTCAACTTAAAGGCTTCTTCTGCATAGGCATATCTCTCGGCCCGAGCCAGTAGATCGACGAAGTCCTTAGGATACTTTTTTTTCAGGGAGAACAGCAAGTTATTTTTCTGAAGGCCATCCTTGAGTGCGGCCAGCGTAATAGACTGATCTAAGTCTCGAACCTCCAATGTCGCAGTGTTAAATCGGATGACGTAAGCCCGGATGGATTCCCCCTGCTTCTGCTTGACATTCATCAGAAAATCTGAACCTCGGCACGGACGTCGACTGCTGATGAAGTGAGCCACGAATTGACTGCTCATCTGGTCAAAAGAGAAGATCGTACTCGGCTTCAATGCTGAGTACCAATTTCTAGCTACTCCCTTTAAGGTATATGGAAAAGCTCAGCACAGTATGGCGTCTAAAGCACCGTAGAGTAGCATCATGGCATGGAAAGCCTCCAAATGATCAATCAGATCAGAAGTTCCATCATAGCTTTTAAGTTGAGGGAGCTCAAAGTTCGATGGAACTGGTTCTTGCATTATTCGAAGGAAGAAAGGAGGTTCGGCGTGGACGTCGGCATGATGAGCCAAGGCGACATGGTCGAGCTCTTCAATCCATCGATCCATCTTTCATAGTCTGTGATCGAGGGCATCATCTTGGTTGCAGATCTTAGGAGGCTTCTAGCTATAAATGAAAAAGGTCTCCCCCAAAAGAGAACTATGATCCGAATACGGATCCTTGGCTCTCTGTTTCTCCTTCTTAGGGGCGATGGATATATTGGCCTTGGTACCCTTCCTCGGGGCCGACTTTCGATATTTCGATGGTGGATTTTCTGATGGAGTCGCCATCGGGGGCTGCTGTATGGCCTGCATTACCTCTGTGAGGCCACAGATCTATCAGACAAGCAGGTCAAACTGCTTCACATCCACCGTAGGTACAGGTGGAATCTGAGCTATCGGGGCTGAAATAGGAACAGACGGATCTGGATGGGATCGGACCGCGGAGGCCGCCGAGCACCGAGTCGAAGCTCTCCTGGGAGGCATTTTCTTTTCGGGAGAGAAAAGAGAGATCTCCGGAGAGGAAAGAGAAAAATCATCGTCAAGCACTCCTTTAGGAACAAGGAAACCTCGGTGGTTCGGCCCTTCCTCTAGTGCCAATCTGTTGATGCAGAATTTGATCGTTGTTGGAATCGACTGGAGCGGTGGTAAACGAGGTCGTGGTCGGGACCTGCAAAATAAAATCCCATCCAGAGCCGATGGGGGATGGCTCTGACAGGATTCTCCGACGATCAAGTCAGCTCTGGCCGACATGAATGGAGTGCTCGAAAATGAGTTCCACAGAGCTTAGAGAAGAAAAGGAGGGCTTAGAGCTTAAAAGTTAGAGTTAGTGTATATGGAGAGTTTCTTTTATAGGCGGTGCTTAATGGCGATAGCCGTAGCCGCATGGTGGCGGGCTGCTTGAGGTTTGGCGAAGTCGGTCCCAGGGGGAGGGTGTGGTTTGCAGCGCCACCTGCAATGGGTTGATGGTGACAGCAATCACCGTCTGGTAGTGGGTCACTGTCGTCTGTGGCAGACTAATGGTGACCGTTCGTCCAGCTTTAATAGCTATGGCTTTCAAAAAGTAGACATTGATTGGACTTCGGCATATATCGATCCCAAAGGAGTTCAGACTCCCAAAGAGGAAGTTTCGAAGGAGTTCGGCTTTCGTAGGCATCTGGCTGGAGGTGTGCGGCTAAGGCTCGATCGCTGGAGAGTTTGGAAGAAGCTCGTCCGACCGAAGGAGATGTCTGGGAGGAGTCCGGCTCCTGAAGAAGTTAGGCCAAAGGAGATATCTGGGAGGAGTCCAGCTCTTACAGGCATCTGACTGGAAGGATGCGAAGAGAGTTCGGCACTCACGGGAGTTTGACTGAAGCTCGCCGCTAAGGGATTCGGCTAAAGCCCGACTGTTGGGAGTCCAAGAAGCTCGACCGCTGGGAGTTCGAGAAGCTCGGCCGCTAAGCAGTTCGATCGGCTGAAGGAGTTCGAAGGAGCTCGACTGTTGGGAGTCTAAGGAGCTCGGCCGCTGGGAGTTCGAGAAGCTCGACCGCTGGGAGTTTGAGAAGCTCGGCCGCTAAGCAATTCGACCGACTGAAGGGGTTCAAAGGAGCTTGGCCGCTGGGAGGCCAAGGAGCTCGGCCGCTAAGTAGTTCGGCCGGCTGAACGGGTTCGAAGGAGCTCGGCCACTGAGGAGTTCGACCGGCTGAAAGGGTAAGCTCTTCTGTGGCTATTGGTCGCATTAGGCTGAGCATTGAATTGAACTTCGGTAGGAGCGGGGTTTATCTCTAATAGATACTATTCATGATATTGATCAATTGATATCTCAAAATGAAGTTCTGTTGGAGAGCTTTGATGATATGAATAAAGGAATTAATATGTCATCCCCAAGACTGCAAGTTCAAGTGCACACTCAAAGTGCAACAAATTTAAAAGCTAAAAAAAAAAAGCCTTCAACTAATGTTGGTCAAGAGATTGAAGTTCTAAAGGCAGCAATTGATAATGTAGTGGATGTAATTAGAGATAAAAATTCTATTATCCAAAATAGTAGGTCATGCGTCTATACAGAAGAAAAAAAATTTTATGAATTGGTGGCCATTGTAATGGAGTCCCACTTACTTGATGATTTCTATCTTTTTCTCATCCAAAATCTTAAAAACGGGCCTTTTGATTGTCCATGAAGGCTAAGAATATAGAAAAATGATGCACGGTATTCTAAATAGTCTTTAGAATAAGTAAATTGTTTTGATTTTAGCTACTTGAACCTAATAAATTTTGGGTTGAAAACACTCAGTTAGTATAGAGAAGAGCCAAAGGTTGGCTAAGTCGAAGGTCGACATTATTATTGTGTTGGCTTCTGATATGCGTGGTATCAGATTACAGGCATGTAGCTGCAGATACGGGGGTATCCAAAGCTGTGAAGAGACCCAGAGGTATTGAAGTCCAGTTGGGAGGAGCTGGATGTCTGAGTCTGTTGTGAGTGTCAACGACTCAGAGTGGGGGAGCATGTTGCAGGGCAATGTGCTCGGTGCTGAATGATTAAGGTTGCTCATTGGCTGCACAAGTGGATGGAAGCCTGTTGAAGTGAAGGTCTACCATTTTGTGGTTGAAGAAAGGAATTCAGGGTGAAGAGTACTCATGAATGCTGAAGCACTTGAGCTGTATGCAAAAGTTGCAAGGCAGAGTATCTTGAGGGACTAGAATCTCCAAAGAAGCAAAAGCTGGATGTGTAGACTGAGGTACGAGGGTGTGTTCTACAGTGCAGGAAAAGATGTAGCATCCGAATTGTAGAAGTGCAGGCTGAGGTGAAGACTTGGAGAGTCAAGGAACTCAGGTGCACATGGATGTGGGAAACATTGGAAAGAGCCATCTCTTGTGTTGGCGAGTATGGAGCTGGAACACTTGAATGGCAAGAAATAAAATAATTGAACTTGATGGAACTGCTTCTCAGGGTGAAGGCATTGAAAAGCCGAGGTACTAGAGACAGATATTTGAGTCAAAGGTGCTTACTCACTGTAGAGACATGCGATGTCAGGTTGCAGGTGATGAAGCACATGGGTTGGTCAATGTTTGGCCAAGTGAGCTATGAGGTAAAATGGATTCGGTCATGCTTGTGAGGTACTATAAAGCTCGAATGTCTGATGCAGGAATGTGTCGAGGTACTGGAGTCATAGGAGTGAGGCAGGCCAGTGGGGTAGCCTTGCGTTGGCACTACGGACTCGCAGTGAAGATATAGAGGCAGTCAGAATAGACCGAGGATTATAGAAAACAGCATGAGCAATTGGTTCTGCAGAAGCAGATTGGTGGGGCTCGGAGTGAAGACTGTTATGTTGAGGTACTCGAGCACAATGAGAAGTGACTTTGATTGGATATCAGGGTCCCGCTTGGTAGCATCTATGATTTGCATTGGTATGGGACGATGCAGATTTTTGGAGGCGACTTGTTCATACTTGGCATTGGTGTGGTGTGGTAGAGTCCAAAGGGCATGGTGATGCAGAGAAAGGTGGAAATACCACAAGGCCGCAGGATGGGTATGAGGCAAGACCAGGCGTTTGGAGGTGAGTTGCCAGGGGAGACTCATGCAGTGGCCGCTCCAAGATCCAGATGGATAGGAGTTAAGCCTTGGAGGTGATCCAAGGAGAGCCATTTGGTATTGCTGGCAAGTAGATCCCACTCTGGTGGAAGAAGTGGCCGCTCTCAGATGGAAGTCGAGAGTCAAGTATTGGATGGTTCCGAGGAGTGCCATGCAGTTGGAAGGCCAGATGATCAGAGGTGGATGACTGAAGCAGAAGCTGATGTCAGGGATCAAAATGGTTTGGTTCTGTGAAAGAGTCAGCATGGTGTGGATGATGGATTCTCAGTGCTAGAGAAAAGATCAAGGACATCAAGGCCGAGGGGCTCTGGCTCAAGGAACCGTGATTGCAGTGGATGCAATGGAAGTTTGGTCATGGCGACCATTAGTCCAGAAGTGGTTTGGACGTCGACGAGGGCGTCGACAGCTTAAGTGGGGGAGAATTGTCACGGGCTTGTCTGCAGGCTTGTCGCAGGGGGTGCCGGCGTGGGCGTGGCACGGTGCTGCGAAGGGTTTTGGCTTCGCTGGGTTGCCATAAAAATGCAATGCCGCTCGATACTTTGGAACCCCCGGGGTGGAGCTTGGGCGGATGCCTTCCTGGGGTATTAAGAGGGGCAATGGTTAGCCAAGGTGCGGCATGGCCGTGGCATGATATCTGGGGGGCTCGGGACGCATGGTTTTGGCATGGCGGTGGACCGCCAGGATACTTGTGGATACTCGAGGATTCCTCTTGGTTTGAGGAGGGGCGCGGAGCTTTGGTTGCGCCCCGACTCCCCCATGGCCCATAGGAGATGGGTCCGTCGTGGCACGGTTGCGGAGCAATGGTGGTGCCACGCCCGGATGGTCTGGTGTGCAGGCATTCGGGGCAATGCTGGTCGGACAAGCTGGCCACATTGTGCGGGGTGGGGATTTCCGAGAGGTCCTATCCTCGAGGAGTTGTCCAGGCTACTCTATACGTTCTTGATCTCTGTGGTGGAGCGAAGAGGCGATAGGGGTCTAGTCGGACAAGGGTGTGGCCTACCCGAAACAGGCAAGTCTCGTGAGCATCGCGGGCGAGATGTCTTGCGGGGATCCACGAGAATCGGTCGATCGTGGAGTGCAAGCTTGGCATAAGGAATATCGATCGGATATGTGCCTTGGAGCTGGGCCAAGGATCAAGGACGGTCAAGAGGGTCGTACCGAGGAGAGGGCAGCTTTGATGCAAGGATCGCCGATCGGATATATTTACTTGATGGGCATGTCAAGGATGCTAGACCGGGATCGGAGCACAGGAGCTTATGGGGAACTTGGACAAAGGAACCTATGAGGGCTCGGATGTGCACGATCGGCTGTAGCTTCGAGGAGTTGCAGGGCATGTCGGCTTGGCAAGCTTAGCTGGGCGACATTGAGGGTGGATTGCCTGAGCCTCATGCATTACAGTGGTATTGCATGGTCGTGCTGTGGGGATTTGGTTTGTGTGGTGCTATTGGACAACTTGGTTGGGTTGTAGGTCAATGGCACGGAGGTATGCCATGGCATGAAGGTATGCTGAGGAGAGGGTCGCCTTGGGTGAGCAGTACTTGGCTTGAAGGCAAAGCCTGAGGTTGGCACAAAGGTGCCGAGTTGCGGAGCACTCTTGGGAAGAGTCTATGTTCAGGCACGGAGGTGCAGATGAGCATTGCGGTCGACTCGAGGGGTCGAGTTGCTTGTGGGCACTTGAAGGTGTCACATGTGTTCAGTGCAACAGAGTATCAGGCAGAGGCATAGATGATTACGTTTGGCTTATGTGGCTGGACTGCTGCGTGCTTAATGGTATGTCCGAGGGATGGTCTCAGGAGGGCTGGCCTTGGTGTGTGGTGTACTGGGGCGCCGCACGGGTGTTTGGGTCAGAAAACACTCACCCCGTGACAGTTGGTATTTTTATTTTTCTGAACTCTGAGGTCTTACTAGCTTCTAAAAGAAGTCTCCTCTTTTTATCGTATTTGTTGTTTTGTTCTTTTACAATTTAGTTCAATTTTATCTAGTTGCTACTGTATGGATGTGGTTAAACAATGATTGTTTAAAATCAAATTTCAACTCATGAAGGTAGAATTTGAAGAGTTCTAGATGATGAATGCCATCATCACAACTCAACGGACATGAACTTATTAGTTATTAGTGCCACAAGAGTTCAAGAGAATATAAGATGTAAATTCCATCAACCAATTCTGGATGATGTAATGCAGTTGTAATGGTCCATTCTTTTTGTAAAATGATGCTTCTTTCTTTGAGTTTTGTTAAGATTTCACTGTAGATTTTTTAACATATGATTGTAAAGGATCTAGTGCAAATAATTGGGAGTTAGGGAGTCGATGCTGAGATGATTTTTAGTAGTTGTGCAGAAGTCATTGTTTATTTATAAATTTTGCTAATTTCTTATTCTTCCAATTCAATTAATGGCTCCACGGATCCATTATATTCCTGCATAAATCGTGAGCTAGCAAAAAATACAAGCATTTCCCTTATGACAATTTTTCAATATAATATTTTGAAAATTCTTTCTCATGGCTATCATGATTTTAAAATTTTTGAGGCAAATTACGTGCACAGGATTAGGATTGAAAGTAGTTAACTTATTTTGATAATTTGTTATTATAGTTATGTTCAAAGATGTAAGGATAAAAAGAATCATAATATATATATATATTTTTTCTTGATTCCAAACAAGCAGATTTTTTTTTTCCTTCAAACTTCCAAACAGGAGGGAAATACTTTCTTTTCTTTTCTCTCCTTATGGCATTTTCTTTTCTTTTCCTTTCTTCCCCATGCTCCCAAGCAAGCTCCAACCTAGACCCATCAAAGAAACCGAGCACTCTCTAGCATTATTGTATCGTCCTTCTCAAAGAAACTATTGCACTCCCTCACATCACTCAAATCTCGGTGCCGATCCCCCTCCTGCAGAGTGCCAATTCGATGGCACAGGATTATGCTGCCACAAAACTGTTCAACCTCTTGCTGGAAGATTTGAACGAGGCATCGATCGAGGCAAAGCAAGATATGATGGCGAAGTTTCACCTCCTACCGCTACACCGTTCGGTCTTCCAAGATTTGAAATTAATATTCCGCCAATGAATGCAAGCTTTGGTTTCCTGATTCCTTGTTATTTGCAAGCAATGGTTTCCTGATTTCTTGTTGTTTATCTAGGTCATACCAAGTCTTTTGAGGTTCTGTGGGCAATGTTGAGTCACAACTCAAGAAGCTGTGCATCAAATTCCGTTTTTTACCTATGATGATCTCTTTTAGATGCCTGCAGTTGAAAAACTCCTGTTTAAAGGGTCCCCACAACGTAAAATGCGTTTGCATCTCGATCGTTAATTTTTAGTAAATATTGTTAAGTACCCTACTCAGCCCTACAGAAACTTAGAATTTATGAGGTTCCCATGCCTGATCTATTCAAGTAAACTCAACAACTCAATTCCTTGCAAAAATTAAAGCCTCCAGTCTGATATGCTTGTTTTGTTTATAAAACACTCGTCCTCTTCTCCCTTAGCAGGTGGTGAATTGTTACGCCTCTTATTATAAGAGGTCTAATTTACCTCTGGTTATCGGAGCACTTCAAAATTTGGGATGTTCGCAGTCATCATCTTCACATGCAACCCTAGAGTTCTATTATTCAATCAATCCTTTTTCATATTAAAATAAGTCTGAGTACAGCATCGCAGTAGAATTTCATATAATTATGCATTTTGTATTACTTAACTTACAAACTTACCTGATCTCGTGTAACTAAATAAATAATGCCATGCCTTTTCTGCTCCTTTTTCAGGTCAGGATGAAAATTCTGTCCATTTGGAACGGTTGACATGGGCAGAAGCAGTATCAAAATGTTGCATCTGAGATGAGGCAACGTTGATGCTTCCATTTGTATCCTCTATTCATTGCTATTTTGCACCTTTAATATACTAGTAATTTAATTTGTTGGTGAAAATAACTAGGTTGTGCATAAAGCACAGGTGACTCGACAGCATGTCATGCAAAGGCCCATTAATACGAATAGCTAAGCTGATGTCTTGAAACAGAGAAAATGACATGCAAAAGTATGTCAGGAGATCAACTATACTGCACACCTAAGCATTTCACTTCTCCTATGAATGTCAATAACCTTGTTTGCTTATTTGTGGTGAGAAATGCGATAGGTTGATTGAGATTTATATGCAGTTGCGGCAGCATAACCAAGGATAGGACTCGCTTGGATTTTGCCTTTTACATTCATATCTTCACGGAACTCATCTTTGTTTTGGCCTAATAGCCAGATATAGGAAGTGGATGTGATATTAGAATATGATGCGATGATAATATATAAAATGGAAGTGATTAGGATATAAAGTAAGTAACTTCCTATGAGGCTCCGTTTCGATTTTCTTACCGGATTGGACTGAAAATCTTGTAGGATTCATGGTTTGGCCAGCACGACTAGCAGTATCACAGCCTGCATGCTTGGTTAGGCCTGTATTCGTAAAATTCCTAGAAATAGCATCGGAGTGGGCCGCTCCGAATGGATACGGAGGGAGGAAGAAAGACCTCAGCAGGTCCTTTTCCCTTTCTCCATATGAGAATTGGCTCCGAAGCTATTAACGGATGTTTTGACTAGCCCAACTCGTAGCTTGTGATCTTATTGGTTATACTGGCCCAGTCCAATCCTGTAGGAAAATCCAAATTAGCCCTTACATGAAGCAACACCAATCTGCTTATCTGGAAGTTGCATTTCAGAAAAATACCATGCATGAATTACCGTAAGCATATAACTGTGACTTTGAGGTTGACCTTTGTGATATACAGAGGCGAGAGAAGAAACTGAACATTGATTGATGTATGGAGGCAGTAGAAAAGAGACAGATCAATAGGTTGGATCAATGTGTCATAAGGCAGGTACAACAAAAGAAATTGGGAGAAGATGCAGCGCTTGAAGAGGAGCCACTAAGATTTTGGGTTGTAATGGGCCTTGGTCAAGAAACTCAGTTGCAGCAGAACCATGATATATGGGAAAGACTGCCTTTCTGAATTATTTCTCAACATTAGCTTAGCTCCATGTCCGTTCACTTCTTTTCTTGTTGACAAGGATTTTCATGAAAAATTTCCCAGAGTTCTGTGAATTATGCAGAATGAAGTATACAAGTGAAAAATCTCGAAATAATGTCATATTTTTGTCGGTCATTTAAGTGGGCAAGTGCCAGAAGAAGTGGTTCGTCTCTTACATGCGTGACTGACTTAGAACTGCCTGAGTTTTTATATGCTATCTTAATACACTGTTGCAGATGATTATTTGAGGGCTCTATGTTTTGTTGACAGGAAAGCCGTCATGTTCAGCCATTGGGTGATGTTGCTTTGTCTGATATATTCTGAGGACATCCAACATCTAGAGCTTGACTTTTGCTTGAGGAATGGTGGAATACAGTACCGTATGAGCTTTGGATGCAATACAATTCCCATTCTTTATGCTTCCTTGCATTTCCAAGTCTATAATGTCTGGTGTGAATGATATCTTTTTGTATGTGCAGGTCTAGTTCTTCAAACTTCGCACAACTATATTCCAGAATGTCTGATAGATTTTCTTTCTGATATCTAAGTTGCTAGTATGCATCATATGTTTTTGTTTAATTACAATTTCAGTACCATTTCACATTCCAGCTTTTAACGATTTTTGGAGTCTACCTTGCTCGGACCCACAGAAATCTATTCCTAGTTTCTCTGGTATTGGACTCAATGGTGTCATGCTATGGCAGCATGATATGTATACGGTAAAATGAATTCTTTAAGGATCGCACACAAATCTATTTGTGATTCATCTTCGTGTTTGAATCTTTCAGAAGGTTATATCAGTGCTGAAACTCCTATAGAAAGAATCGAGAAGGCTTGGGCAGCCCTCCATGTACGGGTGTTCAACATTTCCCAACTCCATGTGATTTGCTAGCTGTTGCTTGACGCATCGTACGTAGCGTTTGTTCACTAAATTACTACCGTGCTAAAGCCATTTGAAAAGTAACCCAATGAATGATTGCAGGAAACAGCTATGACACTTTTGACAGCAGCATTAGCTTCAAAGAAACCTGAACCTCCGCTGAGTTCTCCCAGTGTTGCACCGGGCAAGGAGTTTCCTCCAGCTTGGATGTTTGCATCAACTTCAACTGACAAACCCAAGAAATATACACTGGCTGGCTCATCAACTGATTCAAAGAAGCAATCATTGGAGGAGCAAATTGGTGAAACAAGTCATGATGTGAAACACCTTCATCTTCATCATTGCATGACATTATTTCCTCACTTTCCATGAAGCCCTTAGCTTATCATACTTGAATATGTGACAGAAAATTAAGCTGAAATATAAATGAAGCAGCAATATTCTGTTCAATGCTGTTCCAAAGCGATCATTCTCTTTCTTCCATTTTTTTCAATTTGGATGAGTATTGTCTGGAGGATCATCATAGATATGATCAACCTTTAGCACTCAGAAATTTAAACACTGCCTTAGACCATGGTAAAAAATTTAACATCCCAGCAAGTTTTATAGTTATAATTTGAGATATCTCTTGCTATTGGATAGTCGTTTGAACAATACTCGATGTAGTTTTGTCTTCAGCCACGTTAAGATCAATAAACCAGGAGCAAATAAATCGGAACTCTAATAACGCCGCTTGGAATCAAAAGAACATCTGTGGATTCATGAACAAGAGCAAAATCACTCCAAAAGGCACAAGATCTAAGCAAATGGGCAGCTACTTTAGACCTCGATCTAAAGTACGAGAGTGGCGTGTTGTTGTTGTTGTTGTTGTTGTTGTTGAGATTGATGAGATCTGAGAGCAGAGACGGGCCATATAGAAGAAGAAGAGTCAAGAGATGGGAGATGGCTAGGGAGGAAGGAGGCGGCTTCTAGGCATCTAGGTTTTGGGAACCCGCTCTAATACCATATTGAAGAAAGAAAATATAATCAACCACATAGGCCGGCCATCTAACATAGGGGGTTTTATATAATCAACACAAAGTGAAAGTCCTAAGTTACCCCTATTGCAATAATACTACATAATGACTTCTCAAGGGTAAAATAGATAAAATTAGAAATAAAATAACATAACATAATATAAATAACTAAGTATCAACACATATAAAGAACATCAGGGTTTGTAATCGACCAACCAACGAGTCTTGGCCCATCTATTTGGGTTTGGCTAAATGGATCAGGGTAGAGAGCCATCAAAACTTGAGAATGGTATACAGGTTGCTCTCAGCTTGATGTCAACCATTTATTTTTGTTTAATTACTAGAAAATTCGACATTTGGCAAGAGAAGGGCTGTATGTCCTGAATGGCAAACTGGTAGAAAGAAAACCTATCTTGTTGAATAGATTGTTTAAGCTCATGCAGTTGAGTGAGGAACCCTACGAGGTTTTCTTAGACCTTTAAGGGCATGTTTGGTTGAGGAGAGTTGGTAAGTGGCTCCCATTCTAATTTTTTTGATTGGGGGGGAGTCCCATTACCATATCCATTCTAAGGAAAAATGGGAATGCTTCAATCCCCCAAAACTCAATTTGGACTCTCCTCCTATATTCAAATTTCATTTCAATTCTGATTTTGATTCCAATCATGAATCAAACACGTTGGGAATATGGTATTCGGATTCTTGTTCTAATTTATTCTGATTCTGATTTTGATTGAGAACCAAACGGACCCTAAAGGAATATACATAGAAAAAAGGATCTATTTCAATACAATTTGTAAGACGTAAGTTCATAGTATAATATAGTACTCAAGGCACAAATTATATAATGTTAGTAATTCTATGTTGGTTTATCACAACTATTGCTCAAACATTTTAAAAGTAAATCTTATAAGCAGAAGTTAAATTAATATGAAAAATAGCAAATGGAATTTTACTTTGTTAAAAAAACAATAGAAATTAGTTTTCCTTCTGTTGCTTATGTTGCTATTATTATTGTAACTTTTATCTCTTTTTTCAATGGTATCCAGGTATACAAAAGGGCTCAGAACATTCTGCTTCAAACAAAAGCGAACCAGAAAGGGAATTATCTCTAATTCCAGTGCCTGCACCGTCTTTAAATGAAATGAAAGAAAAGACTTATAATTTCAGCTTGCAGTCTTTGGTAGGTGAAGGGTCACATGCAAGAGTGTAAAGGGCAGTTCTAAATGGCAACAAAGAAGTTGCAATAAAAAAGCTTGATACACCATCCAATCATGAGTTGAATACTGAGTTTTTGAACCAGGTAACATGACATGTTCTATATTTTAGTTCCAACCAATTACTAAAGAGTGGAAGTTTCAGTATGGTTGCTTTTCTATCTTTCGTTTTCGGCTTTCAAGAGCTAATCAATCCATTGTGATGTCAGCTCTTGATGGCATCAAGATTGAAGCATGAGAATTTTGTTGAACTGCTAAGCTATTGTGTGGAGGGGAATTTTTGTTTGTTGACGTATGAGTATGCAACTACGGGTTCTCTACATGATTATTTGCGTGGAATGGTGTTTGCCTTTCCATTAGTTTCTTTCTCTCTTTCTTCTGACTGCTTATATGTCACGCTGTTTCATTCACAAGTTTGACATTCCAGGTAGAAAAGATGTTCGTGGTGCAAACCTGGTCCTTTGCTTAATTGGAAACAGCGGGTGAGAATTGCATTGGATGCAGCAATGGGGTTAGAGTATCTTCTGAGATGGTTCAGCCTTCCATGGTGCATCAGGACATCGGATCCAGCAATGTTCTTTTATTTCAGCCGCCTTTCAGGACTTCAGATCAAGAATTGCAGACTTTAATTTTTCAAGCCAAGCTCCTGATACGGCCTCGTCTCTATTCTACCCGTGTCTTGGGAACCTTTGTTTATCATGCACCCGGGTAATTGCACAAATGCTCATATTCTTAATGAAGTTAAAGTTGATTGCATTTTGTTATGTGATGTGCTTCTAACCTTCACAGTCCACTTTACATCCTGTTCAAGAAAGTGATGCCATGAAGTAACTTCAAAATTAACCTGTAATATTAACCAGTGCATTAGATTTTGAGTGGGCTTTCTTAGGACGTTTGGAGTACTAGATGACAAGGATCAAGATCATTTTTGGTTTCGTACTTTACATGAGGAATGCGCATTTATTTAAGCTAGAATGAGAAACCTGAACAATAGCTAATGCTGATCAGAAGTATGTGAGAAGGCAATCAAAGAGGGAATGAGAACGAGGAGAGGAAAAGGGGTGACCATATGAATGGCAGAGGACTTCATTGCTGGGCCTGGTGAAAGGTTGCTGCTTTTGTATAGATTATGAATGTAGAAAACTGCTATAGGACTTCCATAAGTTTCTCCTTTGGTCTGATAGACTAGATATTAGTTGGATTTCTATGAGAGCTTGTGTAGGCATGCATTTAGTTGCACATCTGTATTGCGCAGAAGACATCTTAGGCACCTATATAAGGCTAAGGGCTTTAAATAATATCTTCCTGGCTAATATTTTTGGATAAGATTCTATGTTGTTGCAAATGGTATCAAAGTAGATTTGGTCCATAACCCATATAGACTAGGAAACACTATAACACAGGCTCTTTGAGACTGTCCATGGGCTGATTTTGGTGTTTATGATTGAATTTGACTGAATTTAAACTCTTAACTAAGTGAGAAAATTAAGGATTAAACAAGGGTTAGTATGTGAGAGCCCATGTGGGCAAGTTCTTAGTCTCATATCGGTTGTGTGCTAAGAAAATCTCAGATACTTATATAGGACTAACAAATTTGAAAGTAGTTTCTTGATTGGCCTTTTTAGGCAAGGTTTTGGGTCATTAAAGATGCTAAATGAAGAATTTGATAATTGAAAATAGAATTACATCAAAAAATATAGAAAGTAGAGTACAAGTCTTTGTCCAATTAAAAAAGTGATTGAAAATTTGTTTTTCTTCACATATCACACGGAACTTCTCTGTAATATATAGAATTCGCCTGTAGTTATAAGCATTATTGCATTTTGCTTTGGATACTTGATTCCATGTGTTACCTTGTTATAATATAGGTTTAAACATAAATTATAGTATAGGTTGCGGAAATATCCTTCAATCTTCATGAGGTTTGAACTTCTTCAAGGTTTAACCAATTTTACAAGAAAGACCGATAATGTATTACTATAATCACTTACATTTTTGCTGATCCTATTCAGAACAATAGATCACATAATATATAGCAACAAGTTTTTGGCACTTTGATGCAGTGTTAGTGAATAAAAATAAGAATTCACACTAGATGAAATCCTTCAAGATATTAAGAAAAAACCCTAAACTCCAACTGAAGAAATAATTCTGACGTTGTTTTTGATAAGTATTGAATAAACACAAAACAAAACTATTTATACTATCTCAACTCTAACAAGGATAGTTTCATAAATAATAAAATATTCAAAATAACATAATAACATCTAAATAAAATTAATAGTCTAATTGGAAATTAAATAAAAGCTAAAAATGTGAATCAAAGATAGACACCCAAACATAAAACAGCCCTGAAACCATTAGAATGATGGAATTTGGGCCCAAATATAGGATGAATGGGTAAACCCATTTCATGATCGTAAAGCTCAAAATGAGCCTTCCATTGGTATGTTATAAGCCCTGTAACTCTTCCTGAATCAAAAGATATGGCCGTTTGAAGTTTAGGTCCTCATTTTGATGCTCCAACCTATTTATTTAGGTTTTCACTGCTTTCTATGCTCCATCTAACCCAAGTACTTTTCAGTTAGATGTTCCGCATCACACTTGGTAATAATAAATTTTGGCACAATATATCAATCTTCAAAAAATTTTCTAAATTTGTCATTACGGTTGATTATCTATGGTCATTGTGGATGTTTGGATGGCTTAGCTAAGATAAAAGAGCAAAGGACTACAAGGATCTTGAGCTAATATACTAAAGCTACTTTTGGCCTTTCTGTGTCTACTTCAAACTTTGCATTTTCTATTTTGTTTTAATATCAATACTATTGTCCATCAACTAACAAGGCTTTCATGAGCCAACTTATACAAAGATTTCTTTTAGTGCTATGACATCCATAAAAACATACATTTTTCCTACAGTTTGGCAGCATGAATTTGAACATGGTGGTGGTTTGTCACCCTGATGCAGGTATGCTATGACTGGGCAGCTGACACAGAAAAGTGGAGTATATAGCTTTGGTGCTGTTCTTTTGGAGCTTCTAACTTGAAGGAAACCAGTGGATTGTGCAATGCCCCGAGGAGAGAAGAGTCTGGTTACTTAGGTGAGCTTTTTCTTTTGATAGCTATTTTTACTTATTTGATTAGCTTTATTCTAAAATATGAAATTAAAAGAATTGCATCCTACATCTGCATAACTGAATTTCTGAATCTGAAGCAGAGGAGTGTGAGACAATGTAACTGCTATCTCGTTTACTAGGTGATTGGACCAAGGAGATTCTTCTCTATATTGTTATTAATGTTCCTATGTAGTCTTTACTCCAATAACCTAAAGGTCTTCTCTGGGAAGAAGAGATATAATCTCTTATATTTTCTCAAAGAATTAACGGGGTGCTTGGTTGGGAGGTGTTGTGGCCAATCCTCTAATGCACCTATCATCGGCTGAAATTATCTGTAAAAGAAAGTCCACACTGGCTGGAAGTATTTTCGGTGGAGACTCTCCGATGTTTAAGTCAGTGGAGGATTGGTGAACAGGATATGAGAATAGATAGGTAGAGTTTTTAGCCCAAAAATCCTCCCTCCTCAGTATTTGGTTTACTTCTCTTTTATAAGCGAGCATAGTAATAATCATTTGTAACGACTGAGAATCATGGGGTCTCACTGATTAAGGCATTAAGGGAGCAATTAATGCTCATGTGATCATGAAAACATCATTACGTGCGTCATGCAGCATGAATATAGGTCGCATCGACTATATGTCGATTGTGTCGATCATATGCAGGCATTCGATTGACCATCGATGCTTGAAGTCGTTTCATTTAGAGAGTCGGATGAGAGTTGCTGGTTAATGGTCGAAAGTCGGTAAGCCAGTTGATAGTTGGTTGACAGAAAGCCGATCAGTTGGCCGATTGGAAGCCGACCGTCGTATGGTTCATTCGTTATATATCGGGCAATAGATTGACTAACAGTCGGTTGAGGGATTATCCGCTTGACCTATTGTCGTTCGGCATCATTTGGTGTAACAGTCTTCGATTAATTGATCATTCGTAGGATTTGCTGATTATATGTCGGACGTTGGATTAATGAAAGCTAATTGAAGTTGTTCGCCGACTTATAGCCATCTGTCATTAATCAAAAATTTATCATGGTCGTCCTTTAGTCGGTGAAGCCGACCCTTGCTCGTTATTTAGATGCTAAATTGGGATGATTGAATTTATGAATCCAACAGTTGCCCCCCACTCTCAAGTTTGAAATGGTGAGGGCGTGTAGCTCGTCATGTGGTCCGGCATTTTGAATGATGAGAGTTTCTATTGATTATCTTGAACTCTACTCTTCTTTCGATGCTACTCTTCTTTCGGCATTAATAATTATTTCGCACATCAAGAGAGTTAGTCATTTCGATGATTGTGTGATAATTATTATCACATTCAGCAAGAAGAGTTTCTGCCGTTTTATTATTTCGATGGTCGTGCTACCATCATTAATATGATCTACCAAAAAATTGATTTGACAGTCTGACATTTGAGTTTTAGATCAATCCGATGGTGCCACGTGTCATGTTTCCATTGATCTTTAGATATTCTCATGGATTGTGATGTTGTGGCACAATCTGAACGGAGGTGTGTCGAAACATTCGAACATCCGAAGGCTTAGATTTTGCCAAGTGGCTAAAATCTAGGCAGCCTTAATTTTATCGAAACAATCTTGAACGTTGATGGTTTCTATATATGTAGGACTACTATTACCTTCCCTGAGATTTTATCGTAACTTGTTTCTTTCTTGGTACTTTGGACTTCTAAGTCCTTCCTCTCTTGCTCCCTCTGTTCTTCGAGTTTTCTTCTTGTTTTTCAGGTTAGGTTCCTTCTTCTTCCTTTTTCTTTACTTCTTTAGGATTTTCAATAGCTTCTATATTGGCCAATAGAGGTAGGGGTAGATCCATAGGTGATAGTAGTCGATCATCTAGTTTGGCAACCATCTTTTCGGTTGTTCTGGCAACGGAGGTTTCTTCGCTATTGGATTCTATCATTGGTCAACTCCGGAAACAATATCAAGTTTCAAAATAATTTTAATTTTTTTCCCTTGGTCCAAAAGGTCGGATGTCTTATCCGCTAATCGGCTAAGTGGCTTTTTATGTCGAAAATCTTAAGTCAGGCCTCCAATTTCCAATCTCGAAGTTTATTCAAAACATCCCGGACTATTATCGAATTTGTCCAGTGCAACTCGCGCTGAATTTCATTTGACTTTTGGTTTCTTTCATCCTTTTGTGTCATACCATCCCGACCACTCCTCGTCTTTTCTTGTTTCATCCTTTTTTTACTCTTCGTTCCCATCCGAAGGCTGAAGGCTAATGAATGTTTGCCCCAAGGAAGGAGATTTCTTTTATCTCTAGTCTTCCATCATCTATTCATGATTGGAAGATCCAATTCTTTTCTGTATCTTCTTTCCTTCCTTGGGGCTTTTCTTTTATCTAGGAAAATCTAAATACCAGCCCTAATGAGAACAATCGGATTAATCCGACTGATCGGGAGAATTTCTTGAAGCTGAAGGATATGGAAGTCCTGATGCAAAGGGAGCTACTGATTGATCAAGCTCTATATGATGCCGATCTTAGTCTAGCTCTGACTGCTGGTATGACCCAACATATCAATTAGAATTTTTATTTATCTTTAATTTTGATCGACTTTCATTTTTTATTTGTAGCCATGCATCCTCCATCTTCTCTTTCGGTGGTTGATATCCATCGGTATGCAAGCAAGTGAAAGTTGGCTGTCGACGAAGGGTCGTCTAGAGCGACCAAAAAGAAAAAACCCGACGTATCCTCAGCAGCAACAGCACATTCGACCGACCTTCTGTCGGTCATAGTAGACTTGACCGATGTTCCATCGATCGAAGTTCCTAGTGTGGCTGGAGAAGTAGTCGTCGCATTGGCAGCCCCAGCTCCGACACAAGATATGTCAATCCTAGCACCGACACTGGATACATCGATGGAAGTGCTGTCGATTGTCGAGGAGCAAGATGATGAGGTGATGGTCATCGAGGCTCTAGCAGCACCTATCGAGCCGACCATATCTCGGGTGCCGTCGATGCCCGAAGTTGGATTGGAGGGACAATGGCCGACAGCATCTTCTGCACCACTGACGCTAGAGTGGTTGTTGAATCCATTCAAGTGGCCACTGAGTCAAAGGCAGGGAAAAGCTCCTGCATCGGATGCTTCTAGTGAAAACTTGAGTGATTCAATGGAGTCCATTAACATCCACATTCCGCCTGGGGAGTCGGCTTTAACAAATCCAACATTGGCAAAATAATTGGTTGAGGCGATGCTTCTTCTGACTGATAGGCATAGCCGGAGGGATCAAACCTTGGCCGACATGTTTTCATCTTTTTATACTTCTTTTATTGTGGTATGTCGATATTTTTCTCTTTCTTTCTCTCCTCATGTTTTCTTTCATTTATTGACTCTTTCTTTTTGTTTCTTTAGGTGGCACATGATATGTCAGCATTGGAGAGGGTCATGCGCAACATCATCGACATTCGCTAGGGATGGAGCGATAAGGTGAAGGCTATTGTCGCCGGGAAGAACGCCGCTCTTCAATGTCTCCAAGCTACCTCTGATAAAATGAAGGAGGTGGAGGAGCAGAAGGAAAAGCTCAAAGAAGAGAATTCCCGACTTAAGGTCGAGCTAGAGTCAGCATGAGCAGACTTAGAGTCAGCACGTGCTGACTTAGAGTCAGTGAATAATGACTTAGATTTGGTGCACTCCAAGCTTGGAATTGTTCGCTCTGAGTTGGCGTCGATTTGGGCGAATAAGGAAGCGACAGAGTGGATCATTGAGATCCAAGAGTCCTAGATCCAAAAGAAGAGACATGAGGCCAGTCGGCTCCGAAAGGAGCATGACACCTATGTCCGGGAGCTAGAGGAGGAACGAGAGAAATTGAAGTCTTTCGAAGCCAAAGTTGCGTCAGTACAAGTGGCTCTAAGTCGGGCAAAGGAACAGGCATTGGAGGAGTTCTGAGAATCGAAGGATTTCAAGGAAGAACTTCTTGCGGTCAGTCATCTCGCCTTCTTGACTGGATATGAAGATGATAGAGATGTAGTCAGCCAAATATATCCAGATCTGGACTTAAGCCATGTCGCCCTTCTTGGTTCTGATGGAGAAGGGTTCGATGGAGATGATGAGTTGGTGGAATTCGGTTTGACTGTATTTGCGCCGATCGAAGGAACAACCTTGGCTGTAGATACACCTACCGATGAAGTGGCACTGTCTACCGAACCTGCTCTAGCTTCAGAAGGAACTATCTTGGAGCCTCATCCAATTGAAGAAGAAATGACGTCGATGATGGCAATCATCAATGCAATTGTTGTAGATAATTTCGATCATTGATTGGTTTGTAGCTTCTTTTCTTTTGTTTTTATTGTCGGATAGGTCCGACTTTTGTAATCTTGCTTCAGCCAAATTTTGTAAGAACTTTCAATATGAATGAAATAGAAGAAGATTTTTCTAAGTACTATCTTCTTTCTTCTTTCCAAGTGTCGGATTGTGTGGTCGATAAGTATGTCGTCTGATTAAATATTAATTGGTTGGATTTTAGGCACAACATTCTTTTTGATAGATGGAGGCAAGCCGAATATCTTTTGATTGACTGGAGTCTAGTTGGTATGTTTTCATCAAGTGGATATAAGATTCCACTCAATTTTGGTTGAGTCGGCATAACATTCACTTAGCCATGGCTAAGTCAGCATATTTCGTCAAGCCGTAGCTTAGTCGGTAAGAGTGCTCCTTTCAAGATAAGTCATCGGATCATTGTTCATTGGCTGATGATAGGTTAGACTTTGCCTGACATGTTATTGATCGAACATAACTTAGTTGAATTAAAGAAAAATCAAATCCCGATCATTTTATTAAGATACTTGGATAATTTTATTGATAATACATCTTTAAATTATCTACATTCCAAGTTCGTGGAATAGTTATCTAGTCAAGAGTTTCAAGTCAATAGGCGTTCGGACGAAGTATTTTGGTCACTCTATAAGGTCCCTCCCAATTTGGAGACAACTTTTCTTGATTTAGGGGTTTAGAAATTTCTGCTTTTCTCAATATCAAGTCTCCAGGAAGAAATACCTTTGACTTAATCTTTGCATTGTAATATCAGGTGACTCTATGTCGGTATGTAGCCATCCGAATTTGAGCCTCCTATCGAACTTCGGGGAGTAAATCTAAGTCGGCTCTTCTTGCCTCGAAATTACTTGGTTTGGCATAATGCCCAACTCTCATGGATGGAAGGCTAATTTCTACAAAGATCACAGCTTCGATTCCGTATGCCAAGTTGAATGGTGATTCTTTGGTTGGAATTCGAAGAGTCATCCGATATGTCCATAGAACTGAATGTAGCTCTTCTGTCCAAAGGCCTTTAGCTTCATTCAGTCGAGTTTTTAATCCATGTAGGATCGTTCGATTCATAACTTTTGCTTTACCATTTGATTGAGAATGGCCGACTAATATTAACTTGTGTGCAATATGAAATTTTGCACAAAATTCTCTGAAGTTTTGATTATCAAATTATCGACTATTGTCGGTGATGATTGTATGCATGACTTTTGAACAAAGTCTTTCATTTTACTTTTGGTAATTTGTGCTAATGGTTGGGCATCTATCCATTTGGTCAAGTAATCCACCACAACCACCAAAAACTTTCTTTGACCAGACACCAGAGGGAAAGGGCCAAGGATGTCTATTCCCCATTATGTGAATGGCTATGGTGCAATGATTGATGTTAGTTCGCTTGCCGATTGATGTTGAATATTAGCATATTTCTGACATAGGTTGCACCTTCGGACAAGATCTGCTGTGTCTTTCTTCATAGTCGGCCAATAATATCCTTATCGCAGGATCTTGTAGGCCAGAGACTTGCCCTCCAAGTGATTTTCATAAATTTCTTCATAGACTTCTCGAAGAGCATAGTCGATGTCAGTCGGGCCTAAGCATTTGAGCAAAGACAAAGAGAAAGACCTTTTGTAAAGATGTCTGTTCATCAGAACATATTGAGAGATGGTCCATCAAAGATGTTTAGCTTCCAAAGGTTCATCGGATAAGGTACCATCAGTGAGGTACTTCACAATCGGGTCCATCCAACTAGGTTCATCATTTAGTTGCAATACTTCTTCGACTTTGTCAATGCTTGGTTGTTCAAGAAATTCAATAAATGTTCGATCAAGTAGGTTGGAGGATGTCGTTGCGAGTTGAGACAGTACATCGGCACGAGCATTTTTTATTCTCAGGATGTAAGAGATTTCAAACTGTCTGAAAGTTGTTATGAGATTCTTAGCCTTCTGAAGGTATTTTGCCATAGTTGGGTCTCGAGCTTTATATTCACCTTTAACATACCCGGCTATCAATTATGGGATGGTAAATACTTTCAGATTATTGACGTCAAGCTCTTTAGCAATTTTCAAGCCAGCTAACAATGCTTTGTATTCGACTTAATTATTGGATGCTTTAAAGTTGAACCGAAGGACATATTCGGTAACAATCTGTTCGATATTAATAAGTGTTGGGGATAAACTCCACTCCTATCGAAGTCCAGTTCGATGCTCAGCCTAATGCAACTGGTAGCCATGGAAGAGCCTCAGCGATCGAGCTCCTTCGGACTCTCCACGGTCGAGTCTTAGCCGAACTCCTTCAGCCGACCATACTCCTCAGTGGCCGAGCTCCGATCGGACTCTTACAGGAGTCGAACTTCTTTTAAGCTTCTCCTTCGGTCGGACTTCTTCAGGAGTCGGACTCCTGCCAGACATCTCTTTCGATCGGTTAGACTCCTCAGCGGCCGAGCTTCAGTCAGACTCCCGTGAGATCCAAACTCCCTCCACGCTCTTTCAGTCAGATGCCTGCGGGAGTCGAACTCCCTCCAAGCCTCCTCAGCGGCTGAGCTCCTTCCAAACTCTCCAGCGATCGAGCCTTAGCCGCACTCCTCCAGCCAAATGCCAATGAGAGCCGAACTTCTTTCGAGCTTTCCCTCGGTCGAACTCCTTCAGGAGTCTGAGCTCCCCTAAAATTGATACGTATCGAAGTCCACCGATCAATGCTTGCTTTCTCAGGGCTATGACTATTAAATCCAGACGAACTATCGCCATCAGTCTACCACAGACGATGCAATCGGATGACATGGCCACTGACGACACCACTCCCTCCGTAGCCAGCTTCGTGCAGCACACAATCCATCAGTATGGCTGTCACTATCCGCCTGATGATGTCTTCCTCTTCGTATCGAACTCCATGTAGTCCCGAGCGGCCCGCAGTCGGACGATATGGCCATCACCATCAATCAAGCTCACTTATATAAAAAGGACCCTCCAAATATGCTAACTCTGATCTCTAATCTCTAAGCTCCGTAGAACTCATTTACGAGCACTCCATTCCTATTGGCCAGAACTGACTTGATCGTCGGAGGATCCTACCAGAGCCACCCCCCATCGGTTCTAAATGAGACTTTATTTTGTAGATCTCTGATGGCGATCTCGTCCACCTCCACTCCAGCTGGATCCGACGATAACTAGATTTTGCATCAACAGATTGGTGCTACAAGGAGGGCCCGAACCTCCAAGATTCTCTTATTCTTAAAGGAGTGCTCGGTAATGATTTCTCTCTTTCCTCTCTGGAGACTTCTCTTCTTCCTCTCTAGAGTTCTTTCTCGAAGAGAAAATGCCTCTTAGGAGAGCTTCGACTCGCCGATCGATGGCCTCTGCACCAGATCCATTTGCTCTTGCTTCAGCCCCGGCAACTTGGGTTCCACCTGTACCCATGATAGATGCAGAATAGTTCAACCGACTTATCCAGCAGGTCTACGACCTCATCGAGATAATGCAGGCCATACAGCAGTCTTCGATGGTGACTTTATCAAAAAGCCCACCATCGGAATGTTGAGAATCGACCCTAAGAAAGAGTACCTGGGCCAACGTACCCATCGCCCCTGAGAAGAAGAAATGGAGAATCGAAGATCCGTATTTGGATCGTGGTTCTCCTCTGGAGGAGACCTTTTTCATTTGTAGCTAGAAATCTCCCAAGATCTACAACCAAGATGATGCCCTTGATTGCAGACTATGGAAGATGGATTGGTGGATTGAAGAGCTCGACCACGTTGCCCCGGCGCATCATGCCGACGTCCGCACCGATCTCCCTTCAAATTATATAGGAGCCCATTCCACCAAACTTCAAGCTTCCTCAACTTAAAAGCTACGATGGAACTTCTGATCCGATTGATCATCTAGAGGTCTTTCGGACCATGATGCTACTCCATGATGCTTTAGATGCCATACTATGCCCAGCCTTCCCATCTACCTTAAAGGGAGCAGCAAAAAATTGGTACTTGATGTTGAAGTCGGGTACGATCTTCTCTTTTGACCAGATGAGCTGGTAGTTTGTGATTCAGTTCATCAGCAGCCAATGTCTGTGCCGAGGTTCAGATTCTCTGATGAACGTCAAGCAGAAGTAGGAAGAATCTATCCGAACTTACGTCATCCAATTTAACATTGCGGTATTGGAGGTCCAGGATCTGGATCAGTCTATTATGATGGCCACACTCAAGGATGGCCTTCAGAAGAATGACTTGCTATTCTCCCTGAAAAAGAAGTATCCCAGAGACTTCGCTGATCTACTAGCTCGGGCCAAGGGATATGCCTGTACGGAAGAAGCCTTCAAGTTGAAGGATGAAGAAGTCTTAAGTAAGCGGCTGGCAGACGGGTATAATAGATCCACCATCGATGGAGAGTCGAGCGAAGTTCGGCCACGCTCATGGACTCCCTCCGGGCATAGGCGAGTCCAAACTCCTCGAGCTCGCCACCAAGATAGTCCTAACAAAAGGGCGTGCAGAAGTCCTCCTCCTGAAAGGTTCCGCAACTACGCCCCCCTCAATGCTCCTCGAGCTTAAATTCTCACGAAAGTTTAAAATCAGCTGCCAAGATCAGAAGGACTACGATCTCTCTCAAATAAGCACGATCGAAGCAAGTACTGCCTCTACCATCGTGACCACGGCAACGATATTGAAAAATGCATTCAGCTCCAAGACGAAATTGAGGAGCTCATTAGAAAGGGGCGGCTGGGTAAATTCCTTCGACACCAGTCTGAAGCAGGAGAAGATTGGCCAAGGGTGCTGCCATGACCAGAAATGACAAGAAGGTCGGCTGTCTCACGGTGTCATCAACATTACCCCCGAGAGAAGCTTGGTACATCGATGATTTATTATCTTCCAGTGTCAAAGTCAAGAGAAGCATCTCCAAATTGAGGAGGCTAGCATAAAATAGAGGAGGTCGTCCAGCCCGGAGCTTATCGTCTGAAGAAATGTAGAGGAACAACGCTACCATGACCCTAAAACATAAAGAATTTGGAGATGCACTGTCAGTAACTTTCTTTCAATAAAATTTTTCTCTTTCAATAATATTATTTTTGGGTATAAAAACTATGCGATGATAGGAAAGAAGCAGTCAATAGTTGTCATGTTAGAAATAGGAGGAGAACCTCATCCTAACATGGGCAGGTCAAAGACCTTCAACCTTGGCTAGAGATAAGATCTCTCTCGAGCGACCGTGACAACCTCGACTAGAGAAAAGATCTCTTCTGAACGATCGAGTCAACCTCGACTAGAGATAAGATCTCTCCTGAGCGACCACGACAACCTCGACCAGAGATAAGATCTCTTTCGAGCGACCGAGTCAACCTTAGCTAGAGATAAGATCTCTTTCGAGCGATCATGATAACCTCGACCAAAGATAAGATCTCTTCCGAGCGATCGATTCAACCTCAGCCAAAGATAAGATCTCTCCCAAGCGACCACGATAATCTCAGCTAGAGATAAGATCTCTTCTGAACGATCGAGTCAATCTCGATAAGAGATATGATCTCTTCCGAGCGATCAAGTCAACCTCGGTCAGAGATAAGATCTCTTCCGAGCGATCGAGTCAACCTCGGCTAGAGATAAGATCTCTCTCGAGCGACTGTGACAACCTCAGCCAAAGATAAGATCTCTCCCGAGCGACCGCAACAACTTCGGTCAGAGGTGAGATCTCTCCCAAGTGACCACGATAACCTCGGCTAGAGATAAAATCTCTTCCGAGCGATCGAGTCAACCTCGATTAGATAAGATCTCTTCCGAGTGACCGAGTCAATCTCGATCAGACATAAGATCTCTTTCGAGCGATCGTGACAACCTCGGCTAGAGATAAGATCTCTCCCGAGCGACCGAGTCAACCTCGGCTAGAGATAAAATCAAGGGACAACCTCAGCCAGAGCACCCGAGCCAACCTCGATCAGAGATAAAATCAAGAGACAACCTCGGCCAGAGTGCCCGAGCAAACCTCAGCTAGAGATAAGATCTCTTCCGAGCGATCGAGATAACCTCGGCTAAGGATAAGATTGGAGACAACATCGACCAGAGATGAGATCTCTCCTGAGCGACTGAGACAACCTCAGCTAGAGATAAGATTGGAGACAACTTCGACCAGAGATGAGATCTCTCCCGAGCGACCGAGACAACCTCAGCTAGAAATAAGATCGAAGACAACCTCAGTGATCGAGACAACCTCAGCTAGAGATAAGATCGGAGATAACCTCGGTCAGAGATAGGATCTCTCCCGAGTGACCGCGTCAACCCTAGCTGCAGATCAGATCTCCCTTGAGTGGATCTCGGCTGCAGGAGAGGAGATCCTCCTAAGTCAGTTTCGATCGCTGGTGACAATATCGCCTCCGAGGAGCTCAACCTTCGACCTCGACCACAGGAGGCGAGATCTACTTCAACCTCGATTGAAGATGAGATCTCCCTCGGACTTCAATTTCAGCATCAACTTTGGCTGGAGATGAGACCTCCCCCGAGCTTCAATCTGAACCAGCACAGAGCCCAGAAGAGGATTTTGGCAGTCGCTTTTTTTGCACTTCCTTCGAGTTTCGAATATGGGAGTGGGGGAACTATTGTTGGAGATAAACTCCGCTCCTGCCGAAGTCCAGTTTGATGTTTAGTCTAATGCAACCGATAGCCACAGAAGAGCCTCACTAGTCGAGCTCCTTCGGACTCTCCACGGTCGAGCCTTAGCCGAACTCCTTCAGTCGGCCATACTCCTCAGCGGCTGAGCTCTAGTCGAACTCCCACAGGAGTCGAACTTCTTCCAAGCTTTTCCTTCGATCAGACTTCTTTAGGAGCCGGACTCCTGCCAGATATTTTCTTCAGTCAGTCGGACTCCTCAACGGCCGAGCTTCAATCGAACTCCCACGAGATCCGAACTTCTTCCATGCTCTTCCAGCCAGATGCCTACGGGAGCTGAACTCCCTCCAAGCCTCCTCAGCGGTCGAGCTCCTTTCGAACTCTCCAACGATCGAGCCTTAGCCGCACTCCTCTAGCCAAATGCCAATGAGAGCTGAACTCCTTTCGAGCTTTCCCTCGATCGAACTCCTCTAGAAGTCCGAGCTCCTCTAAAATTGATACGTACCGAAGTCCACCGATCAATGCCTACTTTCTCAGGGCCATAATTATTAAATTTGGATGAACTGTCGCCATCAATCTGCCACAAGCGATGTGATCGGATGACATGGCCACTTGCGACACCACTCCCTCTATAGCCAGCTCCGTGCGGCCAACAATCTATTAGTATGGCTATCATTATCCGTCTGACGATGCCTTCCTCTTCGTACCAAATTTCATGCGGTCTCGAGCGGCCCACGGTCAGACGATATGGCCATCACCATCAATCAAGCTCCGTCTATATAAAAAGGACCGTCCAGATATGCTAACTCCGATCTCTAATCTCTAAGCTCCACGGAACTCATTTTCGAGCACTCCATTTCTATTGGCCAGAGCTGACTTAATCATCAGAGGGTCCTACTGGAGCCACCCCCCATCGGCTCCGGATAGAACTTTATTTTGCAGGTCCCCGACGGTGACCTCGTCCACCTCCGCTCCAATTGGATCCGACGACGACCAGATTTCGCATCAACAATAAGGATGAGATCAGCTCCACTTTTCTGAGAAATAGATGCTCCATCTACATGCAATATCCATGTCGAGCTAGTGTCAGTCTCAGATCCTTCCTTTATTTCTGATTTTTCATCAATTTTTTGCTTTGGCTTGTCGTCGGTTGCTGTACATTCAACGACAAAGTCAGCTAACACTTATGCCTTCATTGATGATCGTGGGCGATATTGAATATCAAATTTACTAAGTTTGATTGTCCATTTTACCATTCTACCTGAAATATCCGATCGATATAGGATTGCCTTCAATGGTTGATCGGTTAATACTACAACCGAATGGGCTTGAAAATACAGTCAAAATCATTGTGTTGAAATGATCAAGGTAAATATTAGCTTTTCCACTCTTGAATATCAAACTTCGGCATTCTAGAGCACTTTGCTGGTATAGTAAATCGATCGTTGAATTTGATTTTCATCTTCTCGAATAAGAATCAAATTTACTATTTCCACTGACGTGCAATAGAGATACAATATTTCTTCTACCTATGGTTTTGCAAGCAACGGTGGAGACATCAAATATTTTTTTAAGTCTTCAAAGAATTGTCGGTAGTTATCCAATCATGAAAATTTTTTTGCTTGTCGTAAGACTTTGAAGAATGATAAACATCTCTCAGTCGATTTTGAAATGAATCGATTGAGTGCAGCAATCTTGCCGTTCAATTGTTGTATCTCTTTTTTGAAAGTCGGATGCTTCATATCAATAATGGCCTTTATTTTTTCTGGGTTGGCTTCGATCCCACATTGTGACACAAGAAATTCTAGAAATTTTTTGGTAGTTATGTCGAAAGCACATTTAGTTGGATTTAACTTCATCCGATGCTATTAAAGTATGTTGAAGGTCTTTTCTAGATCTCGAACATGATTGTCAGCTAGGATACTTTTTACCAGCATGTCGTCAACATAAACTTTCATATTTTATCCGATTTGATCTTTGAATACCTTATTAACTAGTCATTGATAAGTTGCTCTGACATTCTTTAAACCAAATGGCATTACTTTATAGCAGTAAATGCTTTTATCAGTTATGAAGGCAGTGTGTTTTTCATCTTCTAGCATCATTCAGATTTGATTGTAACCTACAAAGGCATCCATGAAGGTTAGAAGTCGGTGTTCCAATGTTGCATCGACTAGCTGATCTATCTTCAGCAAAGAAAAGCTATCCTTTGGGCATCTTCATTTAAATCGGTGTAGTTGATGTAGATTCATCATTTTTTGTTAGCTTTTCGGACCATCATTATGTTAGCAACCCAGTTGGGATAATGTGTTTTCCTAATGAAGTTGATAGCAAGAAGCTTATCTACCTCTTCATCAATGGCCTTCTATCTTTCAGGAGCAAATGGTCTTTTCTTTTGTTTCATCGATTTAACATTCAGATTAATGTTTAGCTGGTGAGTTATTATTTTTGAAGAAATACCTGGCACGTCGGTTGCTGTCCATGCAAATATGTTGGCATTTGCTCTTAGCAGATCTATTATTTGGCCTCTTCCTTGCTTGATCAATCGAAATATGATTGAGATGATTTTTGTTGGACCTGCTTCTCGTAAGGGAATCAGTATTAATTATTCAGCTATTTCCCCCTTTTTTCATTTTTCCTCTGATCCAGCTTATCAATCATCAGAGATTCTTTTGACTTTATCCCTTCGGTGGAGATCATGAAATAGCATCGCACGAGTTGTTGGACTCCATGCATTTTGCCAACTCATTGTTGGGTAGGGAATTGGACCAGTAGATGGAAGGTTGACACCACCATCCTTAGAGCATTAAGCATAGGTCGTCCGAATATGGCATTGTAAGTCAAAAAAACTTGGACAACCATAAATGTGGCTTGAATTATGCTTTATCATGGTTCTATTCCTACAGTGAGGGAGAGAGTGATTTCTCCTTCTACATCGACTGCATCTTCAATAAAGTCGACTAATGATGTTGAAATTTTTTGTAGTCAATCAGTTGGTAGTCGCATTTGAAAGAAAGTCGAGTAAAATAGAACATCGATGGAGCTTTCATTATCTACAAGAATTTTTTTTACATCATAATTGGCTATCATTGCTGACACAACGATAACATCATTATGGAGAGTTTGTATTCTTCTTACATCATCGTTCAAAAAGAAAATTACATTATCATTTCATTGCTTTTTAGTCGAATCCTTTTCAAAAGTTGCCCCCTAGTCTCTAGAACACCTGAAGATCATGTTGATGACTCCAGCCATAGGTCGATTGTCGTTTGCTTCCTTTGGTTGATGTTGTGGTTGTCAGTCGATTGGGATCGGAGGATCGCATTGAAATTTGCCCAAAAATCCTTAACATATCAGGTCCTCAATTTCGTTCCTAAGCTAGATGCACTATTCGATATCGTGATTATGATCATAATGAAATCAACAGTACTTCTTTCATTTATGGCTTGTAGGCGGTGCTTTTATCGATGGGGGGCATCGAACATAGTCTGCTCCTTCAATTTTCATTAAAATTTACACACGAGAAGCAGTTAATGGAGTGTAAGAATTATATTTTATGCTGAATCTTTCTGACTTTGGATTTCGTTAGGGTGGTGAAACTCTCTTATTAGTTGGTTGCCTACTTGATTCGGCAGGAGCTTCATTTTTCTTTTGCTTTTTCTTCTGACCTTTGCCTTCTATTCAACAATGATCAGAAGTGGCTTTATCTGCACAAATATGTTTGAACGCATGGTCTAAAAGTTTAGAATAGGTCCAAGGGTAGTTTTTGTCCAACGAGTAAGTGAACCTTGGTCCTCTTAAACCTTTCTTCATGGCCGATATAGCCATATCTTCGCTGAGATCTTTGACCTCAAGTTTGGCAGCATTGAAATGTGCCACAAAATCTCATAGCATCTCTCCTTCATCTTATTTGATGGAGAAGAGACTGTTGGCTATCCACAACATCTTTTGGCTGGTGTTGAAGTAGGTTGCGAATGAATCTTCTAGCTGCTCAAAAAAATGAATGCTTCTCGACTGCAGCCCAGAATACCAGGCTCGAGCAACTTTTCGAAAGATTGTCGAGAAGCCTTTGCAGAGAAGGGCGTTGGAGGCCCCTTAGATCATCATGAAAGTTTTATAACTCTTTGATGATCAATCGAATCCATGGAACCATCGTATGATTCCACCTGCGGCATCTTGAACTGACTAGGGATCGATTCATCCATAATTCATCGAGAAAATAGGGGGGGCTGTATGAATGCTGGAATCGTTGGTGTTGAAAATTGTATCCTAAAGTCAATCATCTAGATTATAGATGATTGAGCTAAATATAATTATACTTAAATTATTAATAAATAAAATTATTATTTTAATCTTTTCATCATTTTGTGCATCTTTCTATAATGAACTCTTCTGTGATGAAGTTCTTAGGACTATTTAGACTCGATAAAGAAGGATTTATCGTTTAGTCCTCAAACGTATTCATGACCAAATGATTCATTATTATCCAGGATGATAACATATCAAGTGTAGGTCGTTATGTGCCATAAGGGTTGGTTGTCCTCTTAATCAAGAAGTATGGAGATACTGTTATGGCATGCAGGTGAAGTGTAGGGATACATTTCACTGAACGTGATCCAACTGTGGAGCTCTCTACTATCAAAAATTGCTTGTGAAGGATATGGATATAAGTATCCCTTAGACTTAAGATCACCATGGTGACCTGCAAGCAACTCACTGTACTTAGGTACCAAACTATCTAAATTTTTAATTCAGTGATGGAAGGCTACTGGATGCAGTCAAGTACTTAGCTTGTCGGTGTGTGAGTCAAGATGGGATTGACCCCTCCAAGTGTTGGAGCAAGTACATCACTGTATTTCAATTTAGCAAACCCTCGATTGGAGTTGTCCATGTGATGGATACTGAGTTTTGAAATACATTATGGATGAATTTTAGGATTGACAGTAAATCCTAGATCATCCTTTGAGCATCGAGGTCAAGGAGATGAATTATATGGTAACCATATGCCATAGGTTCGTCATTATTGCATTGCGACTTTTTGATCTATCCAAACATCGGGTACCATTACTAGATGGTCACATTGATTGGTACAGAAAATTGATTCCTATGCTATTGGCTAAGGATTCGAACCAATGGGGTCACACACAATAGGAGTTTCTATCTGATCTGATGGCTGATATTAAGTCTCGATGACCTAGGACTCTATGATCAAGAGTCCCATTGGACTGAAACCCTATGATCAAGAGTCTCACTCGATTGGGACTATGAGTTCTTCATGTCCGGCACTCTCTGATTGAGAATCCTAATGACCTAGGACTCTATGGTCAAGAGTCCCACTAGACTGGGACACTGTGACCAAGAGTCCTAGTAGACTGAGACTCTAAGTCCTACTCATTTGGGACTTCTGATTAAGAGTTTCATTAGTCTGAGACTATATGATCATGAGTTTAATTTATTTAGAATACTGAGTTCAAGAATCCCACTAGTTTGGGACTCTTCAGGAGTTTCATGTTTATAAAACTCTATTGCCCAGACACCCACCTGATTGGGACTCTATATTTATTGAAGGATTAATTAATAATTTAATTACTAATTAGCTTAATTTGATTAAGTGATGAGGATTCGATTAAGTCTAATTGAATTTGATTTGATTGGATTTGACCCGATCAAATCATGAGATGACCTAATCGCTAAGGAAGATTCGATCCTGATTTGATCAGGATCTGGATCTAATTAATTTTTAATTTGATTAGAATTTTACTAATTTAAATTAAGCCTAAATTGGTTAGGTTAAACCCGATATAATTGGTTTAAATTAATTGATTTGGTTGAAACCAATTAGGACCAAGTCAAATGAGATTTGAATTTAAATTCTTCCTAGCGCCCACCATATTTTACTTTTCCACCTTGACCCTCGCCCTCCTCTAATTTTAGCATGAGATTTCTCATGTACAAATGAATGTGTGCCCTTCCTCTCTCCTACCTTTGACCTGGTCTAAGGGTTGGACCAGTTCAAATTAACTTAAATTTTTAATTCAACTTGGTTGGTTTGAAATTTGAAAAACCTAATCTCTTCCTTATCTCCATGCACCTAAACTTTTTGTCACATATTTTTTTTTTTTTTTTTGCTGATTTCTGATAGGGGGTGAGTAGAAGGAGAGTTCCTTTGCTCATCACCCTCTTGGATGAGGCGTTGGAAAAAGATAAGACCCCATTTGAATTCAAATACTAGAAGTTGGTTGAAACTAGTTCAACCAATCTTAACCTATCCACTCCAAACGCAATTTTCACTAATTTTTCATGCAATAAATTATGAGAATTTTTATGTGTGAAGTTTGAGGGGTTATCTTTCTATGGTAAAAATTGAAAGTGATTGGGCATTGGTTTTGGGCAAAAAAAATCCTGGAGTGAAGGTGAGCAAAATCCTACAACACTTTTTTTCCTTCATGCCTCTATTCTCTTTTGATTTTTATATCTAAGGACACTCAATTTTTAGATATGATCTAAATAGAGTTTATAGATTTGAAAATCATCTTTTTATAAAAACTTATTTCATGAAAAAACTCTACACAGAGAGGGCATGAGAGGATTTTCAGTGCATCAGGGTTTTTAGGCTGAGTGAAACTCTAGGATTGGGACCCTAGGTTTGGGTGGAGAGATCGAGTGCTGTGAGTATCGGATCACCACCAAACTTTAGATACCAACTCATCATCCTCCATACTCCATATTTTAATTTTTTAGAGTATCCAAGAAATCAAAACAAAGATGATTGATTGAATCGATTGTGATCAGTCATTAAAGGCTCCGATAAGGAGCTAGCACTCTAGTGGGGTTGATCGAGATCAGGAGCTCTATGTGGATCAACCATAGAGGTCGAATATGTGTGCAGCTATAGTATAATACCAAAATATTATTTGATGGATTTAGATTATAGAGATCAGCTATCCATGCATAGATATCGAATTCTGAACTCATATCAGTTAGCAGATTCGATTTGCTGATCAATTATATTTAAATTTTAAATTACATATTAGCATGTCTAGATTCTGAGTAGAATTTAAATTGATTAGATCAATACATGTCATAGATTAATATTTAATTAATTTTAGTTTTTACAATTTTAATTTCAAAAATATTTTAAAAATGCATGCTAAAAATCATGCTCGATTTCCTTCAATGGTATCAGAGCCAGGTTGCTTGACATGTCTAATATGTAATTAAAAATTAAAAATTAGTATATTTGATATGCTTAATCTAGATAACTTAGTAATTAAAAATAAATAAGCCATCAAGCCATCCGATCATAAGGGATAAGTATGGTTTAAAGGCCATATCCTCCCATTTAATGGAGATCCCTTATGGTGGTAGGGGTGCCACCATGAACTCATTCATTAAGATGAACAGTGAAATAATTTTAATGATTAAAATTATTTTAATTAAAAAATTAAATATGAATGTATTTTAAATTAAATCTAAAAGGTTGATTCATAGTTTAATTTTTATTATATTTTATTTTCTATTTAAAACTAGCAATAGGTTGCTGTTTGAGAAATGGGCTGACTCATTTCTGAAATGAGTCGATCCATTTGAAAAATAGAAAATAAAAATCTTTCAAAATTTAAAAACTATTTTTGAAATGTCAAACCTTGATCCATCAGTCCAAAAACTTAATTAAAAGAATTAAGTATTGTTCATAGGGTCTAGAATTATGAATTAAGATCCTAAGACAAAATCATAAGACTGTGGGTTAAAGGGTTAGATGAATTAGATCCATTAATTGGGTTATTCCTAAGGTTAGTTAAAGAATGGATTAATCTAGAGTAATTGATCAAATCTAGCCAAGTGTTGAATTAGATTAGGTCAAGGATACTCTAGAATCAACTCCAATAGTTGTAGTTGGATAAGTCCATATCTTTAACTAGACTAAAATAGACTTGATTCATGGCTACGCAGTTAAGCTCAAAATTACTAGGATGATCAGATTAAATCTAATTAATCAGTTGATGTCTAAGATAAGTTTGACAGTTTAGATCAGTAGTTTTTAATTGGGAGCTACTCGTATTGATTCGATCTTTGATGAGTTAATGGCATATCCCTTCCACTGATCTTAGTTACCTAGCCGACATGGTCGATTAAGATTTGATTAGATTACTTGATGATTTGAACTAACCCATATCACTAAAAATTAGTTTGACTGATTTCAATCAGTAAGACTGAATTAGGTGCTCATGAACTTAAATTGATCCTAGCCCTGACCTATTGACTTGTTGAAGTCAGTGGGAGGGTTTGACTTGGTGAAGTCAGTGAGAGAAATTGGTTGTGTCCTTTCTATCTAAAATCACATGTAACCTAAATCCTCTAAATTATTAGTTTTTAAAATTACTAAGTTATGGGGATAACTGAGTCATAGCCTTCCATTAAGATGAATAGTAATGAGTCCAATCTTTTGGATAGACATTGGAGGTGCTTTACACCTAGTGTTCATCTGGATATTAGAATTGCTATCCATCATATGATGATTAGGTCACACTCTCTTAATGATGATCAGGTTAGCCAAAGCTTTCCTCGGGCCTGGTTATCATTGATTTGATGCACCGAAGTCAATCATGTTAATGGTTGGATCTAACTAGATCTTTTTAGTGGAAGACATAGCCTACTGATTTGGCATCTAGGGCAAAATCTAAATACTAAAAATTATTTGAAGAAATAATTGATTATGAACCTATCTGTAGATGCACATGGGTTAGCCAGAGCTTTCTTTGGGCCCGTATGTAGTCTATGTGGATTTTAATATCCACTAAGGAGTTAGTGTAATTCCTCGAATTGAAGGTAGAGGCTACCAATTCATTAAAAATAGTGAAAGAATATTTAGACTAAAGTCCAAATTTTTAGGATTAATTAATTTAAGTACTAATAAGATTTCATATTTTTCTTTTAGATAATTAGAATGGTTAGAGTTAGCCCGCTTCATTCACTGTTGGATAGTGGTAAGTATTTAGGACCTAAGAACAAGGAGTCTAGTATTGACCCTAATCAGACAGACCCAGAGAGGAATGATCCTCTTGACCTAAATAGGCTAAATAGTAGAAATTAGCAAGTGGTTACTGATCAAGACTGTTAAATGATAACACCTTATAATTTTTTCATATGTGATACATCTACCTGGGTATTAGATATCGGGAGTTCGATTTATATATGCAATTCATTACATGGACTTCAAATTGATAGAAAATTTGAGAATGATGATAGATTTCTTAATGTTGGGGATGAAAATCAAGTTTCAGTCCTAGCATTGGAAACTCTTGAACTATTTTTTAAAAATAATAATGTTATTTTAAGTGACTGTCATTATTGTCCATCTTTTATGATGAACATAATATTCATTGGGCTTTTGGCCCAAGATGGTTATAGTATATCAATAAAGAAACATTATTATGATATCATTATGAATGATGTCACAATAATGCAAGAATAATTAAGAAATGATATTTATATTTTATCATAACCGATTAGTGTAATGTACACGTCGCATAAATGACCAAAACTAGAAAATATCATTAGTGCTTATCTTTGGCACTGTAGGCTCGATCATATAAACAAGAATAAAATTAATAGATTAGTCAAAGAGCGTATCCTTGATATTGATGATTGTGAATCATTGAATACCTGTGAGTCCTGTCTTCTTGGTAAGATGACCAAATCATCTTTTACTGGAAAGGATGAGTGGGCCACCGAGCTTCTAGGTCTAGTACATATTGATGTATGTGGACCTATGAACATGTGCTAGAGATGGGTTTTACTACTTCATTACATTTATTGATAACCTATCTAGGTATGCATATGTCTATCTTATAAAAAGTAAATCTGATTCATTTGAACTGTTCAAATGATATTGAAATGAGGTAGAAAAATAATTTGGAAAGAGTATTAAAATTCTTCAATCTGATCGAGGAGGTGAGTATCTTTTTAATGAGTTTTTGATATATCTAGAAGAGAATGAGATTCTTTTACAATGGATCTCTCCTGAAACACCACAGCATAATGATGTATCTGAAAGGAGGAATCAAACCCTTTTGGACATGGTTTGATTCATGATGGAGTTTATAAGTCTGTCGATTTTATTTTGAGGTTATGCACTAGAAACTACCTATTTTATTTTGAATAATATTTCAAATAAGTCTATTGCAAAGACTTTATATGAGATATAGACTGGGCGTAAGCTGACACTCTCTCACTTTAGGGTTTGGGGATGTCTGACTAATGTTAAATGTTTGCAGCCAGAAAAGCTTGGACCTAGGTCCGATAAATGCCTGTTCATAGGGTATCCCAAGAAAACTAGGGATTATTACTTCTACCTTACTAAAGAGCAAAAGGTGCTCGTCAACAATAGAGCAGTCTTTTTGGAAAAGTTGTTTCTTAGTGAAGAAATAGCTGCCTCTAATATTGAACTTAATGAAGTTTGACAGATGGAAGAACTGACATATTCTAATGAACCTACAGAACTAGATTTGATAAGATCAAATTTAGAGCCTATTGAAATGGCACCAAGAAGATTCAGTAGAGTACCGCATCAACCAGATAGATACTATAGTTTTTTGATTTGAAATGGTGATCCTATCAAACTCGATGAGAACGACGAGGATCCAACACCTACATGGATGCCATGCAGAGGTCCAACTTCGATAAGTGGCTGAAAGTCATGAAGTCCGAAATAGAATCTATGAAGGTCAACAGTGTATGGATACTAGTTGATCCACCTAAAGGGATAAAATTCATTGGATATAAGTAGATTTTCAAAAGAAAATGAGGCACAGATGGAAAGGTGGAGATCTATAAAGCCCATCAGGTTGCTAAGGGATATCGTCAATATTATGGTATTGACGATGATGAGATATTTTTTCCAACGACAATGCTCAAATCTATTCGGATCATGCTTATGATAGCAGCATATCTAGATTATGAGATCTAGCAAATGGATGTGAAAATAGCTTTCCTAAATGGAGAGCTGGATGAAGAGATGTATATGATATAGCTTGAGGATTTCACATCCACAGACGAGTCTAAGATGTGCAGGTTTTAAAGATTCATCTATGGATTGAAGTAGACATCGCGAAATTGGAACTTGCATTTTGATAAAGTAATTAGAATGTATGGCTTCGTTAAGAATGAAGAAGAATCCTGCATATATAAATGGGCTAATGGTTTTGTTGTTGTATTTTTTGTACTGTATGTTGATGACATTCTCTTAATCGAAAATGACATTCCTATACTACAAAAAATAAAGATTTGGCTATCATTTCAATTCTCCATGAAGAACTTGGAAGAAGCTTCCTACATCCTAGGGATGAAGATCTATAGGGATAGATCTAAAAGGTTGCTAGGATTATCCCAGTCCACGTGAAGAGGTTCGGCATGGAGAATTCCAAGAAGGGCTATATCTCAATAGGCCATGAAATTTCGCTCTCGAAGAGGGATTGTTCGACAACTCCTCAAGAGAGAGTGTATGAGTAGAATACCATATGCTTTGATAGTGGATTCTATTATGTATGCCATAATGTGTACGAGACCAGACGTGGCATACTCACTAGGGGTAGTGAGCAGATACCAGTTTGAGCTAGGTAAGAATCATTGGAAGGTTAGGAAGACAATCCTGAAGTATTTAAGAAATACCAAGGATCAGTGGCTCATCTATGGAGATACTGACTTGAAACTTATGGGATTTACTAATTCTAGTTTTCAATCAGATCATGATGATAGCAAAAGTGTGTCAGGTTTTGTGTTTATCCTAAATGATGGAGCAGTCTGTTGGAAGAGTTTCAAGCAGCATACTGTAGCCAATTTTATGTGCGAGGCAAAGTATGTCGCGGCATCTGATGTTGCGAAGAAAGCTGTATGACTGCGGAAGTTCATCGATGAGCTGAGAGTGGCACCCTTCTTAGATGGTTTGGTTTTGCTATACTATGATAGCACTAGAGTCATAGCTCAAGCAAAGAAGCTGAAGGCACATCAGCGCACCAAACATATTCTACGTCATTACTATCTTATATAAAAAATCATGGAGCGAGGTGATGTTAAGCTTCAGAAGATCGACAGAAAGAAAAACGTGATCAATCCCTTTACTAAAGCTTTAGGAATCAAAGAGTTCGATAATCACAAATGGAAGATGGATATTCGATACTATTTTGAGTGGCTTTAGTCTAAGTGGGAGTTATTGAAAATTGTATCCTAAAACCAATCATCTAGGTTGTAGATGGTTGAGCTAAATATAATTATACTTAAATTATTAATAAATAAAATTATTATTTTGATCTTTCAATCACTTTATGCATATTTCTATAATGAACTCTTCTGTGATAAATTTCTTAAGACATTTAGATTCGATAAAGGAGGATTTATCATTTAGTCCTCAAATATATTGGCGACCAAATGATTCGTTGTTATCCAGGATGATAACATATCGAGTGTAGACATTGTGTGCCATAAGTATTAGTTGTCCTCTTAACCAAGAAGTACAGAGATACTATTATGGCGTGCAGGTGAAGTGTAGGGGTACATTTTACTAAATACGATCCAACTATGGAGCTTTCTATTGTCAAGAGTTGCTCATGAAGGATATGGGTATAAGTATCCCTTAGACCTGAGATCACCATGATGACCTGTAAGTAACTCACTGCACTTAGGTACTGGACTATCTGAATTTCTAATTTAGTAACAGAAGGCTACTGGATGTAATCAAGTACTTGGCTTATCGGTGTGTGAGTCAAGATGGGATTGACCCCTTCAAGTGTTGGAGCAAGTGCATCACTATATTTTAATTTAGTAAACCCTCGATCGGGGTGGTCCATGCGATGGACACTGAGTTTTGAAATATATTATGGATGAATTTTAGGATTGACAATAAATCCTAGATCATCCTTTGAGCATCGAGGTCAAGGGGATCAATTATACGGTAATCATATACCATAGGTTTATCATTGTTACATTATAATTTTTTGATCTATCCAAATATCGGATACCATTGCTAGATGGTCACATCGATTGGTATAGAAAATTGGTTCCTGTGCTACCGGCTAAGAATTCGAACCTATGGAGTCACACACAATAGAAGTTTCTATCTGATCTGATGGTTGATATTGAATCTCGATGACCTAAGATTCTATGGTCAAGAGTCTTACTAGACCGAAACTCTGTGACCAAGAGTCCCACTCGATTGGGACTATGAGTCCTCCATGTTTGGGACTCTCTTATCGAGAATCCTGATGACTAGGAACTCTATGGTCAAAAGTTACACTATGACCAAGAGTCCTAATGGACTAGAACTCTGAGTCATACTCATTTGAAACTCTCCGATCAAGAGTCCTACTGGTCTGGGACTCTATGATCATGAGTTCAATTCGTTTGGGACACTGGGCTTAAGAATCCCACTAGTTTGAGACTCTTTAGGAGTTTCATGTTGATGAAACTCTATTGCCCAGACACCCATCCGATTGGGACTCTATGTTTATTGAAGGATTAATTAGCAATTTAATTGCTAATTAGCTCAATTTGATTGAGCGATGAGGATTCGATTAAGTCCGATTGAATTTGATTCGATTGAGTTTGACCCAATCAGGTCATGAGATGACCTAATCGCTAAGAGAGATTCGATCCTGATTTGATCAAGACCTAGATCTAATTAATTTTTAATTTAATTAAAATTTTATTAGTTTGAATTAAGTCTAATTTAATTGGGTTAAATCTGATCTAATTGGTTTAAATTAATTGGTTTGGTTGAAACCAATTAGGATCAAGTCAAATAAGATTTGAATTTAAATTCTCCCTAAAGCCCACCATATTTGACTTTTCCACCTTGACCCTCACCCTCCTTTGATTTTGCATGAGATTTCTCATATAGAAATGAATGTGTGCCCTTCCTCTCTCTTGCCTTTGATCTGGTCTAAGGGTTGGACCAGTTCAAACTAAGTTGAATTTTGAATTCAACTTGGTTGGTTTGAAATTTGAAAAATCTAATCTCTTCCTTATCTCCATGCCGCTAAATTTTTTGTCGCATATTTTTTTTTTGGTAATTTCTGATAGAGGACAAGTAGAACGAGAGTCCTTCTACTCATCATCCTCTTGGATGAGGAGTTGGAAAAAGATAAGATCCCATTTGAATTCAAATACTAGAAGTTGGTTGAAACTAGTTCAACCAATCTTAACCTATCCACTCCACACAGAATTTCTACTAATTTTTCATGCAATAAATTATGAGAATTTGTGTGTGTGAAGCTTGAGGGGTTACCTTTCAATGGTAAAAGTTTGAAAGTGATTGGGCATTGGTTTTAGGCAAAAAAATCTTAGAGTGAAGGTGAGTAGAATCCTATATTACTTTATTTTTCCTTCATGCCTCTATTCTCTTCTAATTTTTGTATCTAAGGACACTCAATTTTTAGATATAATCTAAATAGAGTTTATAGATTTGAAAGTTATCTTTCTATGTAAAGTTGTTTTAAGAAAAAATTCTACACAGAGAGGGCATGAGAGGGTTATCAGTGCATCAAGATTTTTGGGCTGAGTAAAATCCTAGGGTTGGGACCCTGGGTTCGGGTGGAGAGATCGAGTGCTATGAGCATCGGATCGCTATCAAACTTCAAACACTGACTCATCATCTTCCATACTCTGTGTTTTGATTTTTTAAAGTATCTAAAAAATTAGAAAGAAGGTGATCGATTGGATCAATCACGATCAACCATTGAAGGCCCCGGCAAGAAGCTAGCACTCTAGTGGGGCTGATCGGGACCAAGAGCTTCGTGTGGACCAACCATAGAGGTCGGACATATGTGCAACTATGGTGTGATACCAGAGCATTATTTGAAGAAATTCAGATTATGGAGATCAGCTATCCGTGCATAGGTATCTTATTCTGAACTCGTATCGATCAGTAAATTCGATTTGCTAATCAATCACATTTAAATTTTAAATTATATATTAGCATGTCTAGATTCTAAGTAGAATTTAAATTGATTAGATCAATACATGCAATAGATTAATATTTGATTAATTTTAGTTTTTTTTTCTTTAATTTTAAAAATATTTTAAAAATGCATGCTAAAAATTCTGCTCGATTTTCTTTAGTTGGGACCCCCTCGATTGCTCACCTTTAGTCGAGCAAGTTGGCAGTCGTTTTTCTTGAACCTGCATTCATGGTCATCGAGTTGCTACAATTGTAAAAATTCAGGGGTAGAATCCCCTGAAGAAGATGAAGAAGAGGATGGTGATCGCGGCCTCTTTCTCTTTTTGATGCTTCATCGAGGAGAAGTAGAAGACAATCGTTGAGAATGATGGGAATGCTGCGACGGTGATGATCCATTACGATGAGAGTATCGAGTCGACCATCGTTCGGATGAGGGGGAAAAAGATTGTTGTGGGAAGTGGTGACTATGTCTTGATGGCATAGGTTCTATTGATGGTTCTTTTGCCATCAGTTGCTATTGTTGTTGGAGGTTGTGGATAGCCTCCATCAAGATTTGTATTTACTGCATTAAAGCAGCAAGCTATTGGGTTTGGACATCTACCGGAATAGTTGGACGTGGAATACTGGGCTCTGCCATTGGAAGTGGAGAAGGAAGATGATCTTCTTGATAGGAAGACTGTCTGGTAGAGCTGGTAGAATGTTGGTCTCATATTTTCGGCATTGTTGTTCGAGCAATTTATTTCTTCTACCCTCCTACCTGGCGTGCCAATCTATTATGGCCAATCCTCTAATACACTTATCATTAGTTGAAATTACCTACAAAAAAAAGTCCACACTAGCCAAAAGTATTTCTGACGGAGACTCTCCAATGCTTAAGTTAGTGAAGGATTGGTGAACAGGATACGAGAATAGACTGATAGAGTTTTTAGCCCAAAAATCCCTCCCCTCAGTATTTGGTTTACTTCCCTTTTATAGGTGAGCATGGTAATAACCATCTATAACGACTGAGAATTATGGGGTCTCACTGATTAAGGCATTAAGGGAGCAGTTAATGCTCATGTGATCGTGGAAAGTCCATTACATGCATCATGCGGCGTGAATATAGGTTACATCGACTATATGTCGGTTGTGTCGATCATATGCTGGCATTTGATTGACCATCAGTGCTTGGAGTCATTTCATTTAGAGAGTCAGATGAGAGTTGCTAATTAATGGTCAAAAGTCGGTAAGCCAGTTGATAGTTGGTTGACAGAAAGTTGATTAGTTGGCCGATTGGAAGCCGACCGTCATACGGTTCATTCATTATACATCGAGCAACAGATTGACTAATAGTCGGTTGAGGGATTATCTGCTCGACCTATTGTTGTTCAGCATCATTTGGTGTAACAGTCTCCGATTAATCAATCGTCTGTAGGATTTGCTGATTATATGTCGGATGCTGGATTAATTGAAAGCTGATTGAAGCTATTCGCTAACTTATAGCCATCTATCATCAATCAAAAATTTATCATGGTCGCCCTTTAGTCGATGAAGCCGACCCTTGCTCGTTATTCAGATGCCAAATTAGGATGATTGAATTTATGAACCCAATAGGGGGAGTAGTGGTTCGGAATTAGAATGGGAATGGATGACTCCTATTCCAATTGCTTGATTGGGGAGAGTCCCATTTTGATTCCAATTTTAGGACGGAATGGGAATGGCCCAATCTACCTAAAACTCAATCCCCACTCTTTCCTATGGATTCAAATTTTTATTTTCATTTTCATTCCGATTTTGATTCCGATCATGAACCAAACACTTCAGAGGATTAGGCCATTGCAATTCTGATTTCAATCTATTTCGATTTTCATTCCGATTCTGAGTCCAATCGCAAACCAAGCACCCCCGATTGCAAGGAGTAGTACTAATCTCATTTCTTATTCACTCAAGTGAAAGGTTTCTCACTTTAAATTACTTGCTGCCCCTACGGTTCTTTGCATAAATGTAGAGGAGGTGAACTTCCTACACACTGAAAGTTATCATGGGGCACCCCTTTTATTAACTCTAAAATTATGATCTCATTGTTAATCATTTTAGTCATTCCATTGTTAAAAAACATAACTATCTTTGCATCTAAAATCATCAGTGGTGCTAATGAAACTTATATAATGAGTTATTCCAAGCCACAATTATTTTAAATCTCAGAAAGGGGACTCCTTGACTCGGAGTATGACTCTCAGTGTAATAATCGGCCCAAATTGGACCAGCCCACCTGAGTTAAGCCAGTTAGGTCCTCAAACAAAAAAAAAAAAATGGAGATGAATGAAGACTCCCGATGGGAGTCTTCTTCTTCCCCTAGCCAACTAGGATTTGGACTCCTAGGGCCTTCCAAACCCTAGGAGATTCTTTATAAAACCCTTCCCCATCTCCTCTTCAAGATCATTGAGCATCAGCGACCCTCTCTCTCTTTCTTCTCTCTTTAATTTTCATTGAAGCCGTAGATGCCTTCCTTGCGCTCACCTAAAAATCTTATCGGAGGAGTCATCGAAGGTTAAGGTAAATTCTAGCCCCTCTTCTTCTCTTTTTTCCCTTCTTTTCATACCCCTGCACACGATCGCCGACCGCCAGATTTGCCAAAAAAAGTCCATGAATAACAGCCCCTATTTTTCTCTTGTTTAATCAAGCCATTTTTTAGACCACTGGCGCCATCGCATATGGTGCCACACTCATGGATCATGAACCTCTACCTCCTACTATCCTTCTCTAGAGGTTTTGACCATCGGTGATCAACGTATAACCATAAAGATTAAAGAAAGGGGATAGTCCCCTATTTTTCTTTCCAAAACTTTTGTGTTAATGGCCAACCACCTACCGCCGACTGTCCTTTTGCTCCACCATCCCTTGCTTTGCTTGCTGCTACCCATCGCTGGATCGCCAGCTCTGCCACACCTGTCAGAGCACTAGCCACCTCCCCCTTCCATCCCCTATTTCGGCCAAAGAAAAGAAAACAGAAAAGAAAGAAGAAAAGAAAAGAAAAAGCAAAAAAAAAGAGAAAATAATTTTCTCTCTCCTTCTCTCTTTAGCATCTTTTTCTCTCTATTTGATTCATGAACTCTAGGTTGAACCTAAGATAAAATCATGATGACTGAAAATTGCTTCGAAATCATGTAGTAAGTCAAATTCTAGTTCAGCTTTTGTCAAAAATTTATAGCATATAATTATAGTTAACTTATATTGAATTTTTCCAATATGATCTTTGATGATCTTGACCATAATTGCTTCTTCCAAAAGATACAAAGATTCTCTCCACTTTTTCTCTCTATTTTCTCTCTCTTAACTGACTTTCTCTCTCTAAGAAGATCTATAAATCCTGTATTGAGTCATGGTTTTATCTTTTAGGAATTCATGTTGACTCCAATAAGATGATCCGAAGATGCTTTGAAATTCATGCTATATGTCAATCCTACTTCGGCCATGTCTAATATCTTAAGAACCCATTATTGGTAAATCCTGTGGATCGATCTTGATTTTGATCTAGTTATGCTTCACGATTTCTTGATCAAGTTACTTAGATCTGGCCCTCAACTAGAAGATCCTGAATTCTTTGGTATGCGGATAGTTCGCCACATCCGATCAATAGTTCTCATTTCTTATGATTTAATCTTATTGAATTTATTAGATAGAAAATTGATCATGTCTTTGATATTTTAAATAGGATTACTTGTGAAGTCTGAAGATCTAGGACGAACAAGCTAAGTGGAATCTTACAATTCTTAATTTTAAATTATCATATTTTTAATATAAATTAAATTATTATTATAAATTCATATTTTTCATAAACTAAGAATCAGCATATGATGTGTGAAAATCATATTTTAATATGATTATTACTTTCATAAATGTATTTTATGAAAATAACATGTTTTATGATGCATGAATTTTAAATATTTTTTCATCTAAATATATATATATTTTTAAGAAAAAGATAAAAAGTTTTAAAGACTCTCAGATAACTATGAATAATTTTTTTTTGAAAAAATTGACATCCAAAGTTAACATTCATAAGAAATATTGTTCTGCTAACGAGTTTCAAGATGGCACAAAAAATAAGAATTCTATCAATTAAGAAACATGGCCCTATCATGGATATAATAGTGACCTTAGCATGAATATCTGTGAGCAAGATTTTAAAACATGATACGAATATATGACAAAAATAATTTATGAATCATATTTATGAAATTTCATAATTTAAGCATGCATGATTGACTTTATGACTTTTTTTATATTATACATTACAAAATATTTTATTTTATCATATCTATTATTTTTAAATATTGCATTATTATGAAAAAAACTTATGCTTGATCCGATAAGAAAACGTAGATTTTACTTACTGAGCTAGTATGACTCATATTCTTTTTATTTATTTTTTTATAGAGAATTAAGATTAGAATCGATGAAGGATTCAAGCTTGAAGATCTACATAGCAAGTTTAGTAACTTTGATAGTTGAATTTAATTTATTAAATGATCATGAACTTATAATGTATTAGTTATAAATTTGAGATATGGGTTTGGTATTTATTTTTGGATTTAGATGCTTTGGATCAATATTGGTTTAATTACTTGATAAATGATGAAATTAAATTTTATTTATATTTTAATTATGATGAATTTTAACTAATTATGATCGATAGGCTTCGTATCATCGAACGCCATATCCCTCGGTAGCATGGCCGTATTATATCCCGAATTTGGGGCATGATATTTTATGGTATCAGAGTAATCGGTTTGATAATGGGTAGAATTTAAAAGTTTAGCAATAGGTTTGATCATGGTAGAACTTAAGCTTAGGGTTGTGATTCATACAGTTGGGCAGATAAAGGACTCAAAGATTGAATTTTGGACCAATAGGTATTGTGATGGGATTTATGCATAACTAATGAGTTATCTTGGATATCAATAAGTAGGGTGACCTAAGTTTAAAGGATGTTGACCTTTGAATATTGAATGTTACATGGATAGATTATGTTATATTAAGAATACATGTTCCATTATTATGATTTTGGAAACTCTAAATTAGATATGGATAAAGATCTTGATGACTTTTTGATGTTGATTATCTGATCATTATAATTTTAAAAAGAAGCTATTTAGGATGTGGCTTAAGAAAGAATTGCATTGTATAGAAAGAAATATTTTCCCAGTGTTGACCTACAAAATGATTGTGCATGTAGTTCACATGTAAATAAAAAATATAATTATTTTTATTGGTGGATTAGATTTTATTGCGAGATTATGATATATACGTTTTGGTAAAATCTTGAACAATTTATATTACTATTTATAGATTAGATTATCTTATCTTCATTTTGTTTGTTGGAGATAGTAAGATGTCTTAATTATTTCAAGTTAAAGTTTAGATTTCTGAGTTAATCTAAGGTATCTTGTAATTATCAAATTTTTTTAAAGACTTAAATGAGTTTTAAAATACAAAAAGCAAGATTTTATGTTAATTTATTGATAGATGCTAAGGGTCATGATGAATGAACCTCTAGGAGAAATAGTCGATTTAATTTTATTTATAGGAATGTTGACTTGAGATCTTCTAGTTTGTTGGAGTTAGAGTTAATCTTTTTATAAAGAAATGTAAGCTATAGATATCTAATTGATTGTTCGATGAATCTAGGGTTAACTTACTTCAATTAGTTTTAAACTTATGGGATTTTAGATAAGTCATGGAATCTATGCAAGGATTTTAAATATGGAAGTAGATCAAGATTTAATTTTGATGAGATATGCTTGAGATATAGGAAGGGATAGAGAAACTAAAAAGTTTTGCTTAAAGTCTATCAAAAATTTGAAAGGTTGGATCTTTTAAAATTCTAATGTAAAATAGTATTCTGATTATAATTCATCCCATAGTTCTGGAGAATTCAGTGGGTTCAGATCCAAGTGTGCAATAGAAGTATGATGGTTGAACTGATTAGAAATATTAATTCTTTTATTCAAAAGATATTATAACGAAAAATATTAATTTCCAAGTAAGGAAGGACTTTATTGATAATGAAAAGACAATGCTATTGATTCTTGACCTAAGCTGGACGTCTCAAGTTATTACTAATGCATTGTGGTTCTTTAGTTAGGCTTGAATTTAGAATGCTTTACTATAGATATTATTCTCTTTTCAAGATTCAACATTATTACTCCATATGGTTGTAAGGACTTGATATTTTTCTAAGATTAAAAAAACTTGGTCATTAAATCATGGGAGAATTTTAGAAAAAAAGAAAAGGAGAACAATAGATCATGGAGAATGAGAGGCTACTTGGGAACTTGAAGATGATATGAAGATAAAGTATCCTTACTCATTTAAAAATGAAGGTACGCCAAGTTTCGAGGATAAAACTTTTTATTAGGAGAGAAGAATGTAATAACCGGCCCAATTGGACCCGCCCACCTGAGTTAAGCCAGTTTGGTCCTCAAACAAAAAAAAAAAAAAGAAAATGAATGAAGACTCCCAACAGGAGTCTTCTTCTTCCCTTAGCCAACTAGGATTTGGACTCCTAGGACTTTCCAAACCCTAGGAGATCCTTTATAAAACCCTTCCCCCTCTCCTTTTCAAGGTCATTGAGCATCATTGGCCCTCTTTCTCTCTTTCTTCTCTCTTTATTTTCCTTTGAAGCCGGAGATGCCTTCCTTGCGCTCGCCTAAAAATCTCACTGGAAGAGTCACCGGAGGCCAAGGTATCGCAGCCCCTCTTCTTCTCTTTCTTCCCTTCTTCCCATGCCCCTGCACACAATCGTCGGTCGCCAGATTTGCTAAAAAAAGCCCATGAATAACAGCTTTTGCCCTGCTACCCATCGCCGGATCGTCGGCTCCACCACACCTATCGAAGCACTAGCTGCCTCCCCCTTCCATCCCTTGTTTTGGCCAAAGAAAAGAAAACAAAAAAAAAGAAGAAAAAAAGAAGAAAAGAAAAGAAAAAAATAAAAAAATAAAAAAAAGAAAATAATTTTTTCTTTCCTTCTCTCTTTAGTATCTTTCTCTCTCTATTTGATTCATGAACTCTAGGTTGAACTTAAGATGAAATCATGATGATCGAAAATAGCTCCGAAATCCATGCAGTAAGTCAAATTTTAGTTTGACTTTTATCAAAAATTTATAGCATCTAATTATAGTTAACCTATATTGAGTTTTTCCAATATGATTTTTGATGATCTCGACCATAATTGCTTCTTCCAAAGGATACGAAGATTCTCTTCCCACTTTCTTTCTCTATTTTCTCTCTATTGACCGACTTTCTCTCTCTAAGAAGATCTATGAATCTTATACCGAGTCATGCCTTCATCTTCTAGAGATCCATGTGACTCTAATAAGATGATCTGAAGCTACTTTGAAATTCATGCTATATATCAATCCCACATTGGCCATGTCTAGTATCTAAGAATCCATCATTGATGAATCATGTTGATCGATCTTGGTTTTGATCCGATTATGCTTCATAATTTCTTGATCAAGCTACTTAGATCTAGCTTTCAACTAGAAGATCCTGAATTCTCTCGTGTATGGATAGTTTGCCACATCCAATCAACAGTTCACTTTCCTTATGATTTAATTTTATTGAATTTATTAGATAGAAAATTGATCATGTTTGTGATATTTTAAATAGAATTACTTATGAAGTCTGAAGATCTAGGACGAACAAAGTAAGTGAAATCTTACATTCATTACTTAATTTCAAATTATCATGTCTTTGATGCAAATTGAACTGTTGTTATAAATTCTTATTTTTCATAAACTAAGGATCTGCATATGATGTGTAAAAATCATGTTTTAATATGTTCATTGCTTTCATGAATGTATTTTATGAAAATGACATGTTTTATGGTGCATGAATTTTAAATATTTTCCCATCTAAATATATGTATTTTTTTAAGAAAAAAGATATAAGGATTTCAAAGACACTCAAATAGCTATGAATGAATCCCTTTTGGAAAAGTCGACATCCAAAGCTAGCATCTACAAGAAACATGGCCCCACCAATGGATTCTAAGTTGGCACAAAAAATAAGAATCCTATCGATTAAGAAACATGGCCCTGTCATGGGTATAATAGTAACCTTAGCACAAATATCTGTGAGTAAGATTTTAAAATATGACACGAACATGTTGTTAGATATATGTGCCCTAGAAGCCAGAATTGGCTGACACTTATAATACACTTCTAGGGGCAAAATTATAATTTTGACTAATATCAATAAAATGGATTATTTTCTATCACATATGTATATCAGTGTCTGTGATACATCCTTCGAGTTAATGCTAATGATAATTCATATTTTCAAGAGTTGAAAATTTAAGACATGAATAATCATTGTTAACTCATAAAATGCTCCCGACCATAGGATCATCACGAGGATGGTGATTGATCCGAAAGGTTGGTGTACAATCGCTTCTCTTTAGTAAATGAGTCTTGAGTCTATGGTGTGGAGACACCGGAGCGAGAGTACAGGTACTCGTTAGAGAACGAGGGCACTGAGCGTGACCACCTCGAGTAGTCATTAGGGAGTCTACCTTCTCGTCAATGACTGACTCGATGCTGTAGTAGTATGTCCGATTCTTTGACCTAAGGTGCATCGGCAGTTCACCTTGAGGGTGTTATAGTTTGACTACACCATTACTCGATCTTCTAGCCATATGGAACCCTGAGGAGTATATTGGCTATAAAATGTTCATTGTAGGAATTGGATTGCATCAAGATGAAATCTATCTACCTCGGTGGTAGAGGAGCAGCCATATGATAATCATGAGAATCAAGTTCAGAAGTCCATGGCCATGGCAGAGTGAAATAATAGAAAGAGTTTCTATTTAGATTTTCACATCGGACTCGAATCGAATGATTACATCATATGATAGAAACTAGGGTTTGACGAGTTTACCTTAACCCTAATCTGATCGGGGCTCAAGATAGAAGAACTTAATCACACAGGTAGCTGCACCAAGAGGTTCGCATTCAGCTCTGATGGGTTGCCACCATATACTGCTAGGTGTCACTAGTGGATTTTGGGAGCAATTAGAATGATTTAGATGATCGATCATTCTAACTATTTGAATCAGAAGAGTTCTGATCCATCAAAAGAAGTTTCGATGATGTCGATGATAAAGATCATGACATATTTTATTACCATACAAAACTGAATCTAACTAGGTCACACAAATAAAGGTTTGAATCTGGTGATCATCAATTGAACTGATCTAGTTCAATTGATCTGAATGAGATTCAATTAGGTTCAAGAAAATCATGCTAGCACTCGATTGAACCTAACGTTCTTCTTTTGCTATCATAAATAAGTTGTCCTGTCTGAGCCAAAAAAGTTTGTGCTCAATCAGAGGCCTTTATATGGTCTGACTGGAGGTTGTCCAAGTTAGAAAAGGTTGTCTTATTTTGTAAGACATTACCTGCCATTTTTGGTCACCTACCATTTCTTGTTCTTTGACTTTGGTCAAAAGTCTACCTTTGACTGGTCAAATGTTGACCATTGATACTTTGACTTCTATCCACATGTCACGCACCTATTGGAGAGCTGGTGGGGGCCTGTCCCCCTACCAGAACCTGGCAAGGAAGAGGGCACATGCCAAGGGTGGCGTGTGCCCAAGTTGGAGGCGCCCAGGAGTCCCTGTTGGATAGGGACTCCATCTCCTTTTTGGATTTCAATTAGAGTTCTCCTAAGAACCAACTTTGACTGGTCTTAGGTGCCCTCTAAGGAGGAATTCAGGGGACTCTATTCCCACCAATCAGATTTAGATCTGATTTCACAAAGAGTTGTGATTGGTTGGGAAGAAGAGGAGTTGGATCACGCTTAGTCTATAAATAAGACCCTACGCCCAACTCAAAAGAAGATTGAATCATAATTCCCCACGCCCCAAGGCTGCCTCTCCCCTCTTCCTCCATGCCAAACCCACCTTCTCCCTCTCCTCTCCACGTCCAAAAGAGTTTTGGAGCTTGGTTGGTGCGATCTAGATCAAAGAAAGGCGATTGAAAGCTAGAAGGCTGCACTGCTGCATAGGACAACTGCTGATCTTCGAAAAGAGTTTTGAAGATCCTCCAGATCAGATCCAGATCTAATTTTTGGAGATGTGATAGAGAAGAAGAGAATCTCTAGATCCAATCTAAGTGGATATCGATAGAGGCCAGGCACTTGCATGGCTAGATCCAGAACCTTCCGCTGCTTACAGGATCATCAATGGATAATAGGATTACCCACTTTAAGGTAAATTAAATTTGATTTAATTTATCTAATTTTATTTTAATTTTTAAAATAATAATAATTAGATTTAAAACATCTTAGATCTAATCTAGATTAAAATTTATTTTTTTTGAAATATATCTCTTGATTTGATCAGATCTAAACGAGCCTGATCCAAAAAATCAGGATTTTCCTTCAACTGGTATCTGAGCCAAGGTTCTAAAGTGTTTAGATCTGATTTTAAATTTATTTTAATTAAAAAATAAGTGATTTTAGATGTCACATGAGATGTGATCAGATCTAAAATTAGAAAAAATTAAAATTAAATGATTTGGATCTAAGATTAGAAAATATGCATGACTAGTTCTAAAATAGAATAGTTCTATAGAATAATCTTGCATGTTTTCAATTTAATTTGATTAAATTATATTTTAGATCTATTTATTTACTATTTTTTTTAATATTATAATATTATAATAATATCTAAAAAATAGTAAATAAAAATTATTTAATTTTAAATATCATATGAGATATGATTGATGCATGTCTAGACTAGTTGTAGAATAGTTCTACATAATTATCTAGATTAGAATTTATTTTGATTAGATCAATTTAAATCTAATTTTTTAGATTATTATGAGATAATTTAGATCTAAAAATATGCATGATTCGATACATGAGATGTATGCAAAATATGCCATGATTAGATCTAATTTGTATATGAGATATATGATATAGATCTAAAACTATTTTGTAGTATTGCATGTTCCTGATTAAGGCGTTCCTCTTGGCCGTCCGATCATAAGAATGAAGAAGGATTTAAAGGCCCTCTCTTTCCATTCGATGGGGTGTTCTTATGATGTGTAGGGGTGCTGCGTGTTCGTCCTTAATCAGAAATCCAAAACTTACTTTCTGCAAAATCCTAGATCCTGAAACCCTAGGATTTATTATGCATATTTTGTTTATGAACCCTACTTAATTAAAAATTAAGATTATGAAATATTAATTAGATCTAAAATTGAGAATTTTAGATCTAAGACATATTCATAATACTGGGTTTGGGCTTGGGTAGCTCAATTAGGTCTAAGCGGTTGATCAAACCGAATCAAGAGTTGGTTAGATGGGATCAACAATGCTTAAATTGACCAGCCTAATAGGATTAAGTCTGGGTCAAGATCGAGTCACGATCAAGCAAGACCTAATTAGGCTCAGAGGTTAGAGTCTGGATTGTAGGCTAACCCAATTGGTTCTGACTCAACAATTTGGTGTCTAAGGTAAGTTTGGCACATACGACCGACTGGTTTTTAATTGGAAGCTACTACTCGACCTGAATGCGTTCTTGTACGAGTTAATGGCATATTCCTTCCACCGATCTCACTTACCTGGCCATATCTGTTGACACAGTTCTGATCTGAGGTGGTCAATAATCCGAGCTAACCCATGCCACTAGGTTAGTCATAATTGTTCTGACTATGACAAGTCTAGTTTAATGAGACCTGAATCAATTCTCCCTAAGAAAAGATTAAGTCTGAGGTCTTCCACCATTGTAGATGTGCGGGCCCTTCCCGGGGTTGATTGTTCTTGACTGGATACAGTGGCTCAGTTGCACCGAAAAGATGCAACCATGTCTATTAGGCATTGGATGCTATGGGCTGGAGGATGAGTTGGGCTCAATATTTTGGATACGGTGAGAGACTCAATTAGGAACCCAGTCTATGCAAATGGTGGGTCTGACTTAACTAAGGAGTGGATCAATATTTTGGATACGGTGAGATTCATGAATTAGAGATCAAGTTTGGGTGCACCATGATTAGAGAATCATTGAACAAGAGTTGTTCACTCATTGGCTAACCCATCACCAATAACTGTTAGGTGAGGTGATGAGTCAGTTGGTGAGACCGCACCACCCACTAGAAATCATTAATCATGGAGATTTTTGCATCTCTACAGAGGGAGTGTAGGGATCCGAGAAAATAGTGGGAGCTAATTTATTTAAAAATAAAATTCTAAATAAATTGGTCAAGTCATAATTACAAGTATCTAACTAGAATCTTTGACTCTCTACAGGAAAATGTCTGCGTCCAACCCATTAGCACGTATCCTGGACACACATAGACTGACTGGACCCAATTATAAAGATTGGCTCAGGAACTACAAAATATTTTGGGTTCGAGAAGTTAACCCATGTATTGGACCAGGACCCTCCCACCTTACCAGCCCGTCCATCCTCTGAACAGAGAGCATCTCTAGAAAAATGGATAGACGAAGATAATAAGGCCAGATATTACATGTTGGGCTCGATGTCTGATGAGCTCCAGCGCCAACATGAAGATATCGGGACTGCTCGCCAAATGTTGGCTCACCTGCAGGAGATGTTTGGTGAACAGAGTCGCGCAGCCAAATATCAAGTCACGAAATGACTTTTTAAGGCTAAGATGCGTGATGGGCAGTCAGTCCAAGATCACTGTCTGATGATGATCAAGGACATGGAAGAGCTTGAGAAGCTCGGTGTGAAGTTAGACTTGGATCTGCAGAACGATATTATTCTGCAATCCTTGACTGATGCATATGGGCAATTCATCATCATGAATTACCATATGCATAAACTTCAAAATTCCTTGGCCGAATTAATGAATATGCTGGTTACCGCTGAGCTTTCTATGAAAGGTTCTAAAGGCTCAGTTCTTGCTATGGAATGGACTTCTTCCAAAAGAAAGTCTTATGGAAAGAAAAAGAAGTCTGCGAAAAAGCAGAAGGTGGAAGGAGGCAAAGAAGAAGAAGGCAGAGCCGAAGAAAAAGCCGATGTCAAAGGAAAGTATTTTCCATTGCAACAGCGATGGCCATTGGAAGCGGAACTGCCCTACTTACCTGGCCACCCTGAAGAACAAGAAGGAAGGTCCTTCTGGAGGTATGCTCGTTATTGAGTCTAACCTTACGGATTTCTTCTGCATCCAGTTGGGTGCTTGACTCTGGTTCTAGTGCTCATCTGTGCACTTTCCATGCAGGATCTTGAGGATAGCAGGAGGCTGAGGGATGGAGACATGATCCTACGCATCGGTAATGGAGCAAGAGTTGCTGCAGTAGCCGTGGGAAACATACCCTCTTCGATTACCATCTGGTTTAGACTTAGTTTTGAAAGACTGTTATTATGTGCCTGCAGCTAGCAGGAATTTGATTTCTGTTTCATGCTTAGCACTAGAAGGCTATGTGATTACCTTCTTTAAGGACCATTGTAACATTCTTTATGAAAGAAATAAAATTGCAAATGGTTTTCTTATTAATGGATCTTTATCAGCTACATATTGATGTACCTGTTCTAACTATCGAGCAAAACGTGAATGCCAAACGACCTAGGGATAGTCCAAATGATAGATATCTATGGCACCTGAGATTAGGTCATATAGCAGAAGATAGGATCAACAAATTGGAGAAAAATGGGCTATTGAGTCCATTGACTTTCCGAGTCATATCCAACTTGTGAATCTTGTCTTCAAGGCAAAATGACTAAACTCCCTTTTGTTGGACATGGGGAGAGGGCCACAGATCTCCTTGCCCTAGTACATACTGATGTGTGCGGCCCATTTGATGTGCCGGCTAGAGGCAATTTTGTCTACTTCATTATCTTTACCGATGATCTATCTAGGTATGGGTATGTGTATCTTATGAGACACAAGTCTGAAGCTTTTGAAAAGTTCAAAGAATTCAGACATGAAGTAGAAAAATAAACTGGAAAACCCATTAAGGTTCTTCGATCAGATCGAGGAGGTGAATACCTTAGCCGGAATTCCTAGACTATCTCAAGAAAAATGGCATAGTCTCTCAATGGACTCCACCAGGAACACCTCAACTCAACGGAGTTTCAGAATGGAGAAATCGGACTCTATTGGATATGGTCCGATCCATGATGAGCTTCACAGACCTCCCTGATTTTCTTTGGGGACATTCATTGTTAACTTCAATTTATCTACTGAATAGGGTTCCTCTAAAACCGTTCCTACCACACCGTATGAGATATGGCACGGTAAGAAATCAAGTCTGAGTCATCTCAGAATTTGGGGTTGTCCGGCTCATGTCAAAAGACAACAAGCGGACAAGTTAGAGTTTAGGTCCTTCAGAGCTCGATTCATAGGATATCCTAAAGAGTCATTAGGATACTATTTCTACATTCCAGAAGACCACAATGTGATTGTGAGTCGACATGCCATCTTTCTTGAAAAATAGTTTATTCAAGATAGCGGCATTGGAAAGCAGATCAAGCTTGATGAGAAAGTCTCACAAGTACAATGAGCTAAGGACCAATTGGAACCAAATCAGGTTGAGCCAATAAGAACACTACCTCCTCCACCTCGTAGATCGGAAAGAGTTTTTCATCCCCCTGAAAGATACTTAGGTATTATTTCAGAGGAAAGTAGAGGAAATATTCCTCGTAGGTAATGGTGCTCATGGTGATGATCCCAAAACCTACAATGAGGCGATATCAGATATCGACTCCGAGAAATGGCTAGAGGCAATGCAGTCAGAAATTGACTCGATGCACTCAAACCAAGTCTGGACCTTGGTAGATCCACCAGAAGGTATAGTACCTATTGGGTGTAAATGGATCTTCAAGAGAAAGATTGGTGCAGATGGGAATGTGGAGACATTCAAGGCTAGACTAGTGGCAAAAGGTTATAGTCAATGCGAAGGCATTGACTATCAGGATACCTTTTCTCTAGTGGCTATGCTAAAATCCATCCGCACATTGCTTGCCGTTGCAGCCTATTTCGATTATGAAATATGGCAAATGGACGTGAAAACGGCATTCTTAAATGGATATCTTGAGGAAGATATCTATATGGAACAGCCGCTAGGTTTCACATCCAGTGATACTGATCACAAGGTTTGCAAGCTGCAAAGGTCCATATATGGACTTAAGCAAGCATCTCGGAGCTGGAACACTCATTTCAATGATGTGATCAAAATGTTTGGTTTCATCAAAAATGAAGAGGAACCATGTATTTTCAAAAAGGTCAGTGGGAGCGCTGTTGTCTTCCTCGTATTGTACGTGGATGACATCCTCCTTATTGGGAATGATATTCCCATGTTGACAACAGTCAAAATATGGTTGTCCAAGAAATTCTCCATGAAAGACCTAGGTGAAGCATCCTTTATTCTAGGAATTAAGGTCTATAGGGATAGACCGAATAGGATGCTAGGACTTTCACAGAAGATGTACATAGAGAAAGTACTAAAGAGGTTTAGTATGAAAAACTCTAAGAGGGGATTAATACCCTTCAGACATGGTATTCATCTTTCCAAGAAGATGTGCCCCAGCACACCTGAGGAAATAGAATGCATGAGCAAGATCCCTTATGCTTCTGCAATAGGGAGCCTCATGTATGCCATGCTATGTACACGACCTGATATAGCCCATGCTGTGAGTGTCACAAGCAGATATCAGTCAAATCCAGATGAAGAACACTGGACTTCTGTGAAATGTATCCTTAAGTACTTGAGAAGAACTAAGGATATGATGTTGGTCTTTGGTAACGGAGAACTCCAAGTCCAGGGATACACAGACTCGGATTTCATGTCCGATATAGATGATCGAAAGTCGACATCTGGAGAGTCTATGTTTGTGTGCAATGGTGGTGCTGTCAGCTGAAAGAGTTCCAAGCAAATGGTGATACCAGAAGAGTAACATCTGCCATCCATGAATTACCTCGAAAGGAGAATTATGTCGAGGTCAAGAGAGTCAACTCCGCAGACAATGTGGCAGATCCACTTACAAAGTCGTTGGGCCAGCAGAAGATCGAAGCCCACCTTGAGAAGATGGGACTTAGACTTGTAGCCAATTGGCTTTAGGATAAGTGGGAGATTGTTAGATATATGTGCCCTAGAAGCCAGAATTGGCTGACACTTGTAATACACTTCTAGGGGCAAAATTATAATTTTGACTAATATCAATAAAATGGGTTATTTTCTATCACATATGTGTATTTAGTGTCTGTGATACATCCTTTGAGTTAATGGTAATGATAATTCATATTTTCAAGAGTTGAAAATTTAAGACATGAATAATCATTATTAACTCATAAAATGCTTCCGACCATAGGATCATCATGAGGATGGTGATTGATCCGGAAGGTTGGTGTACAATCACTTCTCTTTAGTAGATGAGTCTTGAGTCTATGGTGTGGAGACACCAGAGCGAGAGTACAGTACTCGTTAGAGAACGAGGGCACTGAGCGTGACCACCTCGAGTAGTCATTAGGAAGTCTACCTTCTCGTCAATGACTGACTCGATGCTGCAGTGGTGTGTCTGGTTCTTTGACCTGAGGTGCATCGGTAGTTCACCTTGAGGGTGTTATAGTTTGACTACACCATTACTCGATCTCCTAGCCATATGGAACCCTGAGGTGTATGTTGGCTATAGCATGTTCATTGTAGGAACTGGATTAGCATCAAGATATGGAATCTATCTACCTCGGTGGTAGAGGAGCAGCCCTATGATGATCATGAGAATCAAGTCCAGAAGTCCATGGCCATGGCAGAGTGAAATAATAGAAAGAGTTTCTATTTAGATTTTCACATTCGGACTTGAATCGAATGATTACATCATATGACAGAGACTAGGGTTTGACGAGTTCACCTTAACCCTAATCTGATCGGGGCTCAAGATAGAAGAACTTAATCACACAGGTAGCTGCACCAAGAGGTTCGCATTCAGCTCTGATGGGTTGCCACCATATACTGCTAGGTGTCACTGGTGGATTTTGGGAGCAATTAGAATGATTTAGATGATCGATCATTCTAGCTGTTCGAATCAGAAGAGTTCTGATCCATCGAAAGGAGAAGTAACCTATGTATTGGACCAGGACCTCCCACCTACCAGCCCGTCCATCCTCCCTTGAACAGAGAGCGCTCTCTAAGAGAAGGATAGCCGAAGATAATAATGGCACCCAGATATTACATGTTGGGCTCCGATGTCTGATGACTCCAGCGCCAACATGAAATATCGGGAGTTGCTCGCCAACAATGCGTATAGGCTCACCCTGCAGGAGGATGACTCTTGGTTGAATAGGTCGCCAGCCAAATATCACAGTCACGAAATAGTACTTGTTTAAGGCTAAGAGTGACGTCGAGATGGGTAGCATTCCAAGATCACGTCTGATGATGATCAAGGACTCTTGGAAGAGCTTGAGCGCAAGCTCGATGTGAAGTTGGACTTGGATACATATAGAACGATGTTATTCCTGTAATCCATTGACTGAATTGCGTACACGAGATAATATGGGCAGATTCATCACTGAATTACCACATGCATATAAACTTCAAAATTCTTGAACGCGGATGTACATGATATGAGCTGGTTACCGTAGCTTTCTATGATCAGGGTTCTCTAATAGCTCAGTTTCTTGCTATATGGAACGGCCTTCTTTCAAAGAAAGTCTACTGAGAAATAAAAAGAAGTCTGCTGAAAAATCAGACAGGTGGAATTGGAAACAGAGAAGAAGAGACAGCAAATCGAAGAAAAAGATCGAGATGTCCAAAGAAAAGTATTTTCCATGTACAACAGCGATGGCCATTGGAAGCGGAACTGCCTTATACGGTGCCTGAACCACCCTGCAATCGATATCAAAAAGGAAGGTCCCTTCCTGAGAGGATGCTGTTATTGAGCCAACCTTACGGTTTCTTCTGCATTTCCGTGGGTGCTTGACTCTGTTCTAGTGCTCATCATTGTGCACTTCCATGGCAGAATCTTGGGATAAGCAGGAGGCCTAAGGGATGAAGACATGAATCCTACACATTGGTATTCGGAGCAAGAGTTGCCATAGGTAGTAAAGCCGTTTGACACATACATCAACCCTCTTCGATTTACGCATCGTTTTTAGACTTTAGTTTTAAAAGATCGTTATTATGTCCTGGCACTAGCAGAATTTGATTTTCTGTTGCAGCTAGCTACATCTAGAAGGGCTATATGATGACCGTTCTTAGGAAGGTCATTTTGTAACATTCTTTATGAAAGAAATAAAATTGGAATGGTTTTTCTTATATAACGATCTTATATCAGGCTTCAATATTGATCTACCTGTTCTAATCACATCGAGCAAAATGTGAATGCCAAGCCTAGGATAGTCAAATGATAGAGTAGTCTATGGTACCTAAGATTAGGCCATATATAGCAGAAGATAGCATCATAACATTAGAGAAAAATAGGCTATTGGAGTCCATTCCGACTTCAAAGTCATATCCAACTTAGCGAATCTTTTGTCTCCAAGGCAAAAATGACTAACACTCCCTTTTGTTGGACTGGAGGACAGCGGCCACAGAGTTCCTCCTTGCCGCTAGAGCAGTACAGATGTGTGTGCGACCCATTTGATAGTGCAGCTAGAGCGACAATAATTGTCTACATCATTGATCACTTAATAAGCATATCTATCATAGGTATGGAGTATGTGTATCTCTATGAGACATTTAAGTCTGAATGCTTTGTGCAAGAAAAGTGTTCAAAGAATTCAGATATGAAGTGAGAAAATAAACTGAAAAACGCCTTAAGGTTTTTCGATCAGATCAAGGAGGTGAATACGCTTAGCAGGAATTCCTAGACTATCTCAAGAAAAAAATGGACCATAGTCTCTTACATGAACTCCACGCAGGACAATCTCACCAAACGGAGTTTCAGACGGAGAGATTGGACTCTAGTTGATACTGGTCCGATCCATGACGGCTTCACACAACACCCCTCCCCCCTCCGGATTTTATTTTGGGGACGACTGCATTGTCTAACGTTCATGGTTTACTAATGAACTAGGGTTCTCTCTAAATTTACTCATTTCTACACACAACGTTATGGATATGGCACACAGGTAAAAATCTAAGTCTGAGTCATCTCAGAAATTTTAGTTGCGGCTGCACTTGTCAAAAGCGCAACAACAGGATGACAAGTTTAGAGTTTGAGGGTCCTTTAGAGCTCGATTAATAGGACAGTATCCTAAAGGTCATTAGGATAACTAGCTATGGTTATTTCCATAGAAAGACCATAATGTGATTGTGAGGTCGACATACCATCGTTTCTTGAAAAACTAGCTTTATTCAAGATAGCGGCAGTTTGGGAAGTCAGGAGTCAAGCTATGAATGAGAAAAGTACTTTCACACATGTTACAATGAGCTTAGACCATTGAAACCCATAATCAGGTTAAGCCAAGTAGAGAACATCCCATGCCAAACCCACCTTCTCCCTCTCCTCTCCACGTCCAAAAGAGTTTTGGACTTGGTTGGTGCGATCCAGATCAAAGAAAGGCGATCTGAAAGCTAGAAGGCTGCGCTGCTGCAAAGGACGACTGCTGATCTTCAAAAGGAGTTTTGAAGATCCTCCAGATCAGATCCAGATCTAATTTTTGGAGATGTGATAGAGAAGAAGAGGATCTCCAGATCCAACCTGAGTGGATACCGGTAGAGGCCAGGCACTTGCGTGGCTAGATCCAGAACCTTCCGCTGCAATTACAGGATCATCAACGGGTAATAGGATTACCCAAATCAAGGTAAATTAAATTTGATTTAATTTATCTTAATTTTATTTTAATTTTAAAATAATAAGAATTAGATCTAAAATATCTTAGATCTAATTAGATCAAAGAAAAAATTTTTGAAATATATCTCTTGATCTGATCAGATCTGAACGAACCTGGATCCGAAAAAATCAGGATTTTCCTTCAACTGGTATCAGAGCCAAGGTTCTAAAAGTATTTAGATCTGAATTTTAAATTTATTTTAATTAAAAAATAAAGTGATTTTAGATGTCACATGAGATGTGATCAGATCTAAAATCAGAAAAAATTAAAATTAAATGATTTGGATCTAAGATTAGAAAATATGCATGACTAGTTCTAAAATAGAATAGTTCTATAGAATAGTCTTGCATGTTTTTGATTTAATCTGATTAAATCATATTTTAGATCTATTTATTTACTATTTTTTGATATTATAATGTTATAATAACATCTAAAAAATAGTAAATAAAAATTATTTAATTTTAAATATCATATGAGATATGATTGATGCATGTCTAGACTAGTTGTAGAATAGTTCTACATAATTGTCTAGATTAGAATTTATTTTGATTAGATCAATTTAAATCTAATTTTTTAGATTATTATGAGATAATTTAGATCTGAAAATATGCATGATTCGATACATGAGATGTATGCAAAATATGCCATGATTAGATCTAATTTGTATATGAGATATATGATATAGATCTAAAACTATTTTGTAGTATTGCATGTTCCTGATTAAGGCGTTCCTCTTGGCCGTCCGGTCATAAGAATGAAGAAGGGTTTAAAGGCCCTCTCTTCCCATTCGATGGGGTGTTCTTATGATGTGTAGGGGTGCTGCGCGTTCGTCCTTAATCAGAAACCCAAAACTTACTTTCTGCAAAACCCTAGATCCTGAAACCCTAGGATTTATTGTGCATATTTTGTTTATGAACCCTACTTAATTAAAAATTAAGATTATGGAATATTAATTAGGTCTAAAATTGAGAATTTTAGATCTAAGACATATTCATAATACTGGGTTCGGGCTTGGGTAGCTCAATTAGGTCTAAGCGGTTGATCAAACCGAATCAAGAGTTGGTTAGATGGGATCAACAATGCTTAAATTGACCAGCCTAATAGGATTAAGTCTGGGTCAAGATCGAGTCACGATCAAGCAAGACCTAATTAGGCTCAGAGGTTAGAGTCTGGATTGTAGGCTAACCCAATTGGTTCTGACTCAACAATTTGGTGTCTAAGGTAAGTTTGGCACATACGACCGACTGGTTTTTAATTGGAAGCTACTCGACCTGAATGCGTTCTTGTACGAGTTAATGGCATATTCCTTCCACCGGTCTCACTTACCTGGCCATATCTGTTGACACAGTTCTGATCTGAGGTGGTCAATAATCCGAGCTAACCCATGCCACTAGGTTAGTCATAATTGTTATGACTAAGCCAAGTCTAGTTTAATGAGACCTGAATCAATTCTCCCTAAGAAAAGATTAAGTCTGAGGTCTTCCACCATTGTAGATGTGCGGGCCCTTCCCGGGGTTGATTGTTCTCGGCTGGATACAGTGGCTCAGTTGCACCGGGAAAAGATGCAACCATGTCTATTAGGCATTGGATGCTATGGGCTGGAGGATGAGTTGGGCTCAATATTTCGGATACGGTGAGAGACTCAATTAGGAACCCAGTCTATGCAAATGGTGGGTCTGACTTAACTAAGGAGTGGATCAATATTTCGGATACGGTGAGATTCATGAATTAGAGACCAAGTTTGGGTGCACCATGATTAGAGAATCATTGAACAAGAGTTGTTCACTCATTGGCTAACCCATCACCAATAACTGTTAGGTGAGGTGATGAGTCAGTTGGTGAGACCGCACCACCCACTAGAAATCATTAATCATGGAGATTTTCGCATCTCTACAGAGGGAGTGTAGGGATCCGAGAAAATAGTGGGAGCTAATTTGTTTAAAAATAAAATCCCTAAATAAATTGGTCAAGTCAAAATTACAGTATCTAACTAGAATCTTTGACTCTCTACAGGAAAATGTCTGCGTCCAACCCATTGGCACGTATCCTGGACACACATAGACTGACTGGACCCAATTATAAAGATTGGCTCAGGAACTACAAAATTAGTTTTGGGTTCTGAGAAGTTAACCCATGTTTTGGACCAGGACCCTCCCACCTTACCAGCCCGTCCATCCACTTGAACAGAGAGCGTCTCTGGAAAAATGGATAGACGAAGATAATAAGGCCAGATATTACATGTTGGGCTCGATGTCTGATGAGCTCCAGCGCCAACATGAAGATATCGGGACTGCTCGCCAAATGTTGGCTCACCTGCAGGAGATGTTTGGTGAACAGAGTCGCGCAGCCAAATATCAAGTCACGAAATGACTTTTTAAGGCTAAGATGCGTGATGGGCAGTCAGTCCAAGATCACTGTCTGACAATGATCAAGGACATGGAAGAGCTTGAGAAGCTCGGTGTGAAGTTGGACTTGGACCTGCAGAACGATATTATTCTGCAATCCTTGACTGATGCATATGGGCAATTCATCATGAATTACCACATGCATAAACTTCAAAATTCCTTGGCCGAATTAATGAATATGCTGGTTACCGCTGAGCTTTCTATGAAAGGTTCTAAAGGCTCAGTTCTTGCTATGGAACGGACTTCTTCCAAAAGAAAGTCTTATGGAAAGAAAAAGAAGTCTGTGAAAAAGCAAAAGGTGGAAGGATCAAAGAAGAAGAAGGCAGAACCGAAGAAAAAGGCCGATGTCAAAGGAAAGTGTTTCCATTGCAACAGCGACGGCCATTGGAAGCGGAACTGCCCTACTTACCTGGCCACCCTGAAGAACAAGAAGGAAGGTCCTTCTGGAGGTATGCTCGTTATTGAGTCTAACCTTACGGTTTCTTCTGCATCCAGTTGGGTGCTTGACTCTGGTTCTAGTGCTCATCTGTGCACTTCCATGCAGGGTCTTGAGGATAGCAGGAGGTTGAGGGATGGAGACATGATCCTACGCATCGGTAATGGAGCAAGAGTTGCTGCAGTAGCCGTGGGAACATACCCTCTTCGATTACCATCTGGTTTAGACTTAGTTTTGAAAGACTGTTATTATGTGCCTGCAGCTAGCAGGAATTTGATTTCTGTTTCATGCTTAGCACAAGAAGGCTATATGTGATTACCTTCTTTAAGGACCATTGTAACATTCTTTATGAAAGAAATAAAATTGCAAATGGTTTTCCTTATTAATGGTCTTTATCAGCTACATATTGATGTACCTGTTTCTAACTATCGAGCAAAACGTGAATGCCAAACGACCTAGGGATAGTCCAAACGATAGATATCTATGGCACCTGAGATTAGGTCATATAGCAGAAGATAGGATCAACAAATTGGAGAAAAATGGGCTATTGAGTCCATTGACTTTCGAGTCATATCCAACTTGTGAATCTTGTCTTCAAGGCAAAATGACTAAACTCCCTTTTGTTGGACATGGGGAGAGGGCCACAGATCTCCTTGCCCTAGTACATACTGATGTGTGCGGCCCATTTGATGTGCCGGCTAGAGGCAATTTTGTCTACTTCATTACCTTTACCGATGATCTGTCTAGGTATGGGTATGTGTATCTTATGAGACACAAGTCTGAAGCTTTTGAAAAGTTCAAAGAATTCAGACATGAAGTAGAAAAACAAACTGGAAAAACCCATTAAGGTTCTTCGATCAGATCGAGGAGGTGAATACCTTAGCCGGAATTCCTAGACTATCTTAAGGAAAATGGCATAGTCTCTCAATGGACTCCACCAGGAACACCTCAACTCAACGGGGTTTCAGAACGGAGAAATCGGACTCTATTGGATATGGTTCGATCCATGATGAGCTTCACAGACCTCCCTGATTTTCTTTGGGGACACTTCATTGTTAACTTCAATTTATCTACTGAATAGGGTTCCCTCTAAAACCGTTCCTACCACACCGTATGAGATATGGCACGGTAAGAAACCAAGTCTGAGTCATCTCAGAATTTGGGGTTGTCCGGCTCATGTCAAAAGACAACAAGCGGACAAGTTAGAGTTTAGGTCCTTTAGAGCTCGATTCATAGGATATCCTAAAGAGTCATTAGGATACTATTTCTACATTCCAGAAGACCACAATGTGATTGTGAGTCGACATGCCATCTTTCTTGAAAAATAGTTTATTCAAGATAGCGGCATTGGAAAGCAGATTAAGCTTGATGAGAAAGTCTCACAAGTACAACGAGCTAAGGACCAATTGGAACCAAATCAGGTTGAGCCAATAAGAACACTACCTCCTCCACCTCGTAGATCGGAAAGAGTTTTCCCGTCCCCCTGAAAGATACTTAGGTATTATTTCAGAGGAAGTAGAGGAAAATGTTCCTCGTAGGTAATGGTGCTCATGGTGATGATCCCAAAACCTACAACGAGGCGATATCAGATATCGACTCCGAGAAATGGCTAGAGGCAATGCAGTCAGAAATTGACTCGATGCACTCAAACCAAGTCTGGACCTTGGTAGATCCACCAGAAGGTATAGTACCTATTGGGTGTAAATGGATCTTCAAGAGAAAGATTGGTGCAGATGGGAATGTGGAGACATTCAAGGCTAGACTAGTGGCAAAAGGTTATAGTCAACGCGAAGGCATTGACTATCAGGATACCTTTTCCCCAGTGGCTATGCTAAAATCCATCCGCACATTGCTTGCCGTTGCAGCCTATTTCGATTATGAAATATGGCAAATGGACGTGAAAACGGCATTCTTAAATGGATATCTTGAGGAAGATATCTATATGGAACAGCCGCTAGGTTTCACATCCAGTGATACTGATCACAAGGTTTGCAAGCTGCAAAGGTCCATATATGGACTTAAGCAAGCATCTCGGAGCTGGAACACTCGTTTCAATGATGTGATCAAAAAGTTTGGTTTCATCAAAAATGAAGAGGAACCATGTGTTTTTCAAAAAGGGTCAGTGGGAGCGCTGTTGTCTTCCTCGTATTGTACGTGGATGACATCCTCCTTATTGGGAATGATATTCCCATGTTGACATCAGTCAAAATGTGGTTGTCCAAGGAATTCTCCATGAAAGACCTAGGTGAAGCATCCTTTATTCTAGGAATTAAGGTCTATAGGGATAGACCGAATAGGATGCTAGGACTTTCACAGAAGATGTACATAGAGAAAGTACTAAAGAGGTTTAGTATGGAAAACTCTAAGAGGGGATTAATACCCTTCAGACATGGTATTCATCTTTCCAAGAAGATGTGCCCCAGCACACCTGAGGAAATAGAACGCATGAGCAAGATCCCTTATGCTTCTGCAATAGGGAGCCTCATGTATGCCATGCTATGTACACGACCTGATATAGCCCATGCTGTGAGTGTCACAAGCAGATATCAGTCAAATCCAGGTGAAGAACACTGGACTTCTGTGAAATGTATCCTTAAGTACTTGAGAAGAACTAAGGATATGATGTTGGTCTTTGGTAATGGAGAACTCCAAGTCCAGGGATACACAGACTCGGATTTCATGTCCGATATAGATGATCGAAAGTCGACATCTGGGAGTCTGTTTGTGTGCAATGGTGGTGCTGTCAGCTGGAAGAGTTCCAAGCAAATGGTGATACCATCCTCATCCATGATTACCTCGAAAAGGTTACGTTGAGGTCAAGAGAGTCAACTCCACAGATAATGTGGCAGACCCACTTACAAAGCCGTTGGGCCAGCAGAAGATCGAAGCCCACCTTGAGAAGATGGGACTTAGACTTGTAGCCAATTGGCTTTAGGACAAGTGGGAGATTGTTAGATATATGTGCCCTAGAAGCCAGAATTGGCTGACACTTGTAATACACTTCTAGGGGCAAAATTATAATTTTGACTAATAATCAATAAAATGGGTTATTTTCTATCACATATGTGTATTTAGTGTCTGTGATACATCCTTTGAGTTAATGGTAATGATAATTCATATTTTCAAGAGTTGAAAATTTAAGACATGAATAATCATTATTAACTCATAAAATGCTCCCGACCATAGGATCATCACGAGGATGGTGATTGATCCGGAAGGTTGGTGTACAATCGCTTCTCTTTAGTAGATGAGTCTTGAGTCTACGGTGTGGAGACACCGGAGCGAGAGTACAGGTACTCGTTAGAGAACGAGGGCACTGAGCGTGACCACCTCGAGTAGTCATTAGGGAAGTCTACCTTCTCGTCAATGACTGACTCGATGCTGCAGTAGTGTGTCTGGTTCTTTGACCTGAGGTGCATCGGCAGTTCACCTTGAGGGTGTTATAGTTTGACTACACCATTACTCGGTCTCCTAGCCATATGGAACCCTGAGGTGTATGTTGGCTATAGCATGTTCATTGTAGGAACTGGATTGCATCAAGATGGAATCTATCTACCTCGGTGGTAGAGGAGCAGCCCTATGATGATCATGAGAATCAAGTCCAGAAGCCCATGGCCATGGCAGAGTGAAATAATAGAAAGAGTTTCTATTTAGATTTTCACATTGGACTCGAATCGAATGATTACATCATATGACAGAACTAGGGTTTGACGAGTTCACCTTAACCCTAATCTGATCGGGGCTCAAGATAGAAGAACTTAATCACACAGGTAGCTGCACCAAGAGGTTCGCATTCAGCTCTGATGGGTTGCCACCATATACTGCTAGGTGTCACTGGTGGATTTTGGGAGCAATTAGAATGATTTAGATGATCGATCATTCTAGCTGTTCGAATCAGAAGAGTTCTGATCCATCGAAAGGAGTTTCGATGATGTCGATGATAGAGATCATGACATATCCCATTACCATACAGAACTGAACCTAACTGGGTCACACAAACAAGGGTTTGAATCTGGTGATCATCAATTGAACTGATCTAGTTCAATTGATCTGAATGAGATTCAATTAGGTTCAAGGAAAATCGTGCTAGCACTCGATTGAACCTAACGTTCTTCTTTTACTATCATAAATAAGTTGTCCTGACTGAGCCAAAGGAGTTTGTGCTCAATCAGAGGCCTTCATATGGTCTGACTGGAGGTTGTCCAAGTCAGAAAAGGTTGTCTTATTTTGTAAGACATTACCTGCCATTTTTGGTCACCTGCCATTTCTTGTTCTTTGACTTTGGTCAAAAGTCTACCTTTGACTGGTCAAATGTTGACCATTGACACTTTGACTTTTGACCACATGTCATGCACCTATTGGAGAGCTGGTGGGGGCCTGTCCCCCTGCCAGAACCTGGCAAGGAGGAGGGCGCACGCCACCCTTGGCGTGTGCCCAAGTTGGAGGCGCCTAGGAGTCCCTTGTTGGACAGGGACTCCATCTCCTTTTTGGATTCCAATTAGAGTTCTCCTAAGAACCAACTTTGACTGGTCTTAGGCACCCTCTAAGGAGGAATCCAGGGGACTCTATTCCCACCAATCAGATTTAGATCTGATTTCACAAAGGGTTGTGATTGGTTGGGAAGAAGAGGAGTTGGATCACAGCTTAGTCTATAAATAAGACCCTGCGCCCAACTCAAAAAGAAGATTGAATCAAATTCCCATGCCCCAAGGCTGCCTCTCCCCTCCTTCCTCCATGCCAAACCCACTTCTCCCTCTCCTCTCCACGTCCAAAAGGAGTTTTGGACTTGGTTGGTGCGATCCAGATCAAAGAAAGGCGATGAAAAGCTAGAAGGCTGCGCTGCTGCAAAGGACGACTGCTGATCTTCAAAAGAGTTTTGAAGATCCTCCAGATCAGATCCAGATCTGAATTTTTGGAGATGTGATAGAGAAGAAGAGGATCTCCAGATCCAGCCCGAGTGGATACCGGTAGAGGCCAGGCACTTGCGTGGCTAGATCCAGAACCTTCCGCTGCATACAGGATCATCAACGGGTAATAGGATTACCCAAATCAAGGTAAATTAAATTTGATTTAATTTATCTAATTTTATTTTAATTTATTAAAATAATAAGAATCAGATCTGAAATATCTTAGATCTGATTAGATCAAAGAGAAAAATTTTTGAAATATATCTCTTGATCTGATCAGATCTGAACGAACCTGGTCCGGAAAATCAGGATTTTCCTTCATGGACAGAGCCATGATTTATTTCATCTTTTATATGTTTTAAACTTAGAATGTTTATCTTTTATATATTTCTGTATAAAAGCTAGCTTGATCGCAGAAAAGTAGGTTTTACTACTGAGCTAGTGTAGCTCATATCTTTATTTTTTATTTTTTATAAAAACTTAAGATTAGAACCGACGAAAGATCCAGGCTTGAGGATCTACGTAACAAGTTTAGTAACTTTGGTAGCTGAACTTAATTTATTAAATGATCATGAACTTGTAATGGATTAGTTATAAATTTAAGATATAGGTTTGGTGTTTGTTTTTGGATTTAGATGTTTTAGATCAATATTGGTTTAATTACTTGATAAATGATGAAATCAAATTTTATTTATATTTTAATTATGATGGATTTTAATTGATTATGATCAATAGGCTTCGTGTCATTGAGGACCATACCCTTCGATAGCATGATCATGTTATGTTTCAGATTTTGGACATGACACTTAGTATGTGGAGACTTTGATTGTGCCTTTGCTGCCTCTCTCTCTCTCTCTCTCTCTCTCTCTCTCTCTCTCTCTCTCTCTCCATCCTTTTCTTTCCTTTTTCTTTTTCTTTTTTTTTTTGCGTGCGTGCGTGTGTGCGTTTGTGTGTGTTCTTAAGCTCCCACTGATTATTTCAATGGTCTTACAAAATCATCTACTCTGGCATGCAAGACATTACACATTCCCATCCACAATTTCATATTCTCCTCCAGACAGCAACATGCTGACATGTTCCAGTTTGGTTTTAGTGATCCACGAACCTGGATTGCCGGATAGCAAGAACAAACTCCAAATGATCCAGCTGCAGTCGTCGGTCAAATCTTTGGTTTCATTCAGCTAAAGTAGTCAAAATACCTTGTAATAAACAAAGCTTTCTGATTCTATGCATAACCTTTTTTTCCTTGCTCGTCCTTCTAATATTGCAAATGATCAGGAATTCACACTTATTCTTGATAGCCTCAAAATCAAATGGATGAACGGACAACATCGCATTATTAATCACTTACTTTTGATGACCAAGATGTCATACAGCATTTAGCATTTGGCGCTGACCAATAATTTTTTATGTCGTTTTTGTGTTTTCCTCAATTTAGGCTACTCCAAAGTTGACCGAAGATAAGGTTAGAGAGTGTGTTAATCCACGGCTGAAGGAGCATCCAGAGAGAGTCCATGGTCCATGGTCTTTAATCTGGAAGACCGCAAGATGAAGGTTTCATGGCCTAGTACCAACTACCAAGGAAGAGTACCTTGAATATCATCTTCTAAGATAAGGTAGAGGAGCCTTCTCACTTGTAGCCAAAAACATGGCTCCCATAGCCATAAGCCACCTATTGTAAATAATTCTCACTCAACTTAAAGTATAAGACTTTGCAACATCTGCTTAAAGGCCATGGTGGTAGCGGCGATGTGATGAAGGTGCTGGGATGGGGGCAGTAATAGTGGTGGTGGAAAATGATAGAAATGGTGATGGTGCTGGTGGAAGCAATAATAAAGATGGTGATGATGGTCATAAAAATGAGTAAATGACTATAGTGATGGAAGCAATGGCGATAGAGATAGTAGAGATAATAAGGATAGCAATAGTACCAATGACAAAGATAAAAGAGGTGGCATTGGTCGTGGTGCTAAAAGATATAGGTTTCTTATTCTTAAAATTAGGGAAAGTAAGAATTTTTTTTTTTGATTTTTAGAAATAATAAAAATAATTTTTAAAATAAAAAAATAAATATATATATATATTTTTGCCTTGGTTTCTATGCTTTTATCTTAAAGATTAAAAAAAAAAAGAAATAAAAAGCAATGCCTAATGGGCCCTAAGTATATCTAAACAATGTAGATAGAATGGTAAAACAAAGAGAAAAATAGTTTGCAATGGTTTTAACGATCATTGATTATGATCAAACTTTCAAATAATGTGTGATAAGACACGTTGAAGAAATAATTGGCATCTAAAGTCCCAATGTATACTGAAGGCTCCTGTTCTTTGATCCTCTTTCCCTGTATTAAACAGAGAGTGGCCGTATTTTTGATCTTTTATTCAGTGGTTGGGTTCAAAGGAGGTGGATTGTAGCTAGCCAACCAAACACGATTACTAGGATGATATTTAAATAAACTGCTCTGAGATATTTCATTTGCCCCTAAAAATGGGAACACAGGGAGTACAAGAGAGTATATGATTAAAATTAAACTTTAGTTTGGAATTAGTAGGAACAAAGGAAAAAATATTGGAATGTTGAGTAAGGAAGAAATATATATTATAAGCTTCTAGATTACATGTGTACAAGTCCTTTTTGGCATCAAGAAATGGTAGAAGATATTATTGTAAGGACAAAAAATTCCCATCCAATTAAAGTATGAGGGCGTCCTCCTGGTACCACGTTTACCATTTTGATAAGAGAACGATGGTACCAAAGTAGGGGTGCAAATGGGTTGAATTGAACTGGATCATGAATGATCCCGATCCGACCTCATTTCTTGATTAGATTCTAATATTAGATCTAGATCCAACCTAATAGAAGATTAGATCGGTTGGATTTATGACTAAAATTTTTAAACCAATAGATCATTCAAGTCGGATCGAGTTCATGTATAATTAAGCTCCAATCCAAAAAATTCAAATCCAGATTGGATCTACATCAAACATACCCAATTACATTTTAATTATCATATAGCCAACTACTATTAACCATAAAAAATAGACAATAAGAAAAAATAATATTTTCTCAAAAACAAATTTAAATATAAGAGTAATTTTAAACATATATTTATATTAAAGATATTGCTCATAGACATTTTAAATTACAACTTAGAGACTAAAATAGATTCGGGTCATAATGATATACTAAGTTTGAATCAGGTCAGGTCATGGAGTAGAATATCTAAAATTAACTTAGAAATCAAATGGATCAGATTAGGTCTAGCCGGGCCTCAATGCAGTAAAACCAAAATCCAACTCAAAAAATACAATGGATCCAATTTTGGATCCTAACCCGGCCTTATGCGTTCTTTGAATCATCAACCCGATGTATTTGCAGCTTTATACTTAGAATGCTTCTAGAATGATAATCACTTAAATGAACTAGATGGAAGAAAAGCGGGAGAGCCGAGACTCTTTTGACAATTATCACTTAGTTACAAAGAGAGGGAAGTCAAGAAAGCTCGCGAAGAATTTAAACTCCACAAACCCCATCATCGACTCAAAAACCCTATTAGAAATGTGTAAAAGTTAATTAAAATATTATGGCAAAGATGAAAATAAAAAAATTAAAGAAAAAAATGGTGTCATGGTGTTGTTCCAATATGCCAACCCAGCCCGAGTGTAAGGATGAGAGCATCTCAATACCATATCAACCCGGAACAGATCGAGATAGGTATTGGTGCCAAGACCTAGGAGCTTCATGCATTGGCCCCAAATGAAACCAATGACGGCATAACATATTTAAGAAGACGAGGTCGAAAATAAAGAAGAAATGTGAAATTCCAAAACCACCAATTGTAATCTAGTAGCCTTATACCAAAGTTTCAAAAGATTCCACTAAATATATTAAGCAAATTAACACACACAAACACACACACGCACACGCACATACACGCACGCACACACATACATCTATATATATATATACACACGCGCGCAAACAAATCATGACACATTATTGTTTCAAGGCCCGTCACATAGCTAAAATTCGGAAATGCATCTTTCATTCTTTTGACATTTGTATTAGGATAGGTTTATGGACCTCTGTTGTTACCCCTCCCATGGGTACCAAACTGTCACTTAATGATTGGGATCCATAAGAGGTAAGCAGTTTGATGGAACGAGTTACTTTAACCAATTCAGCTCTAATGTCCTAACTCTAGCATATCTAACGGCGAATTGCTTTATTCCACTAAAGGTTATCGATGATATGGAGATGCTGTTTCAAGCATTTTTTTAATGGGGATCATTCATACGATCAAAGAAAGATATACTCGCTGGTTTGGAACGCTATGAGTTCAGCTTATAACAAAGGTGGTGTTGGCTACAGTCTTTGCATCAAGCTTTCTCGAGACATGCTGCTATAAAGGTGATGCTGAATATTATAAGAGCTTGTGGAGTGGTGCAGTTCGTACAAATTATATATTTCAGGGCTTGGGCTTGTTGCAATGCTACAAACAAGCTTATCATATTGATGCTTCGGATGGATCATTGGAGATGGTGAACGCGTCAGCATTTTCGATGATCTCACCTCTCGATATAGATGGAATCGGTGCTAGTCTTAAAAGTCTCAGATCTTATGTATGAACTCTGGTCGGTCATGAGATGCTACGAAGCTCCTTTCTTTCCTGCGACATAACTTAATCAGCATATGGCAACAACAATCCCTCTTCTTGCTCCACCCCACACGCTTGGATGGGGTCAAGATTCTGCCAAGGTTCAGCTTAAGTACGCCTAATTAACCTATTATATATCTCATCATCAATGATATCTCATCTGTGGACCAAAAGATTTCTCTGGAACTTGGAGGTGTTAGATGGCACCTTGGATCCATTTTTTCTGGTGAAGAGTTGTTTGTATGTGACTTCCCTGTAAAGAAACTGTATGGTCAATAGAAGCTTATAACCATGAGCATATATACATATCATGATCTTGCGGAGGATATCGGTCATGTACTGCTTTGGTTGAATGTTTCTTCGTCGGAGCTGTGTGGGAAACGACATGCAATGCCATTGATCTACCCTGCTTAGTGAATGATCTCGACAACCTCCCTTAGGATGCTTGTGCTGCTCTGCGTTACATGAGATGGATGATCTAGAACTTGAGGGATGATCATTTATTCTAAGGACATTGATCATTCCGTCGCTGATGATCTCTCTCAGGGCAATTTACATGGCATTGCAGTATAAGTGTGCAAAATTTGATGCCTGCCACTAGGGTGTATTGTGTTCTTGAAACCCTACATTTGTTTCTCTTTGTTAGACGGATACCCTCTCCACCCGATTCAATTAAAATTAACTTTGGCGGAGTTATTTCTGTTTCAATTAGAAATGGATGGTTTCAGGCATGTGTTTTAAAAATTTTTCTAATTTTAATTGCAGCAAAATAAAAAACTTAGATTAAAATGGTTTTAATGTAAATTTGCATCCGATCTAATCTATTAAATCATCCATCATCAATCTATCATATGAACATGAGAGCATTCGATCTGAAATCCGATTATGAAAATAAAAGTAGGAAGGAGATCCAATCTCCATATCTTAGCGCAGGTCGATGATCACCACGGTTGATCATCATGGATGTCTTCTGGATTTCTTGTAGCCACATGAAGTCTTTAATCCGATCAAAGGCCTATGACTTCACCAAGGTGCTAGCTCTCTTATAGAAATCGCCTCCTGATGATTGATTGAAGAAGATTTTCTTCATTCCTCTTCTTCTCATAGATAAAGAAAAGGAGGAAGAGTAGGAAGAGGAAGAAGAAGAGGAAAAACTCTTCTCTCTATCTTATTTTCTTCTCGAAACCCCACGCTCTAAGAGAAAGGAGACGCACTAAAGGATGTGCGCCTCTCAAGTTTCTGATGCACAAAACACTCATGCCCCTTTCTCAGATATCCCATGCCCTTTCTATCTGATTTTCATGCTAAAATCATATCCAAACCCCATGCCAACAACCTCTTTTATTAGACATCATTAGGGAGTTTTAGATAGGTTTTAACTCTTTTAGATTAGAATCCAAAGGAGGGTGTCCAACTCTTGGATGCCTCCATCCTTTGTGTGAGAAGGCTTTGGCGTGAATTCCATCATGCAAGATATGAGAGAAGGGGCACGCATGAGAAAGGTAGGCATGGAGCAAAAAGTGGCACAAGGGAGAGAGAGAGAGTCCCAGTCCACTTGGGCTCTCTTTTGATGCCCTGGTCAAATTATAGTCAAATCTAATTTGGTTAGGATTTATTTGCACTCAATTAGAGAGGAAATCCTAGTCCAACTAGGAATCCAATCTCTATTGATTACATCCTAATCCAATTAGAAATTAGATCGAACCCAAATTCTAATTAGATAAGAAATTGATTTCCTTTGCAATTGGATTATCTCATAATTCAATTAGACTTGATCCAATCAAATCTAAACCAAGTTAAATTAAATTCAATTCAATTAGACTTGATCCTGACCACATTGCTTGATCATATTTAGCTAATTAGTAATTCAATTGCTAATTAATCCTCCTACAACTCCTTAACACTTAGTAAGTTTGACAATTGCAACAATTACATTGGATTAATCATCAATCATATTGATAATTAAATTTCTTTGTGATTCATAATCATGGATCAACCATCTGATCAGACAAAGATCTATTTTGCATGTGATCTCATAGATTTTATTCTATCTACTAGTGAGATATACCGTGATCCTTATCATAATATTATTGAAACTTCTTTCAATAGATTGAAATGATTCCAACTCTTTCTATCAAGGATCATAGATCATCAAGACGATACTCAATGAGTCTCATAATCCACCAGTGACACCTAGCAGTATGTAGTAGTAATCCAGTAGAATGGAATGATTGAATCTTTAGATGCAGTTATCGTATGATTCCATCATTCTATTGTAAGTTCCAACTAGATGGAGGTTATGGAGAACTCGTCAAATTCCAATGTCAGTCATATGCAAGATTGGCTTGACTCGAGTGCATCAATGAATCCTTATGGAATCTTTTTTTCAGTATTCACACTTTAGTCGAAGACTTCTTAAACTCAATCTTGCGAATCACATAGAATTTTTCTTTATTTACTAAGGTCGATAGATTTTATTTAGATGCATTCTACTCCTAACGGTGAACCTGAATCTACTATAGCCAATATACACTGCAAGAACCAAAATGGCTAGGAGATCAAGTATATGTACAGTCAAACTACAGCAGCCTCACTATAAATAACCGAAGCATCATAGGTAAAAGGACTACTCACACCACTGCTGCATTGAGTCAACCATTGATAAATGAGTAGATATCTAAGTAGGGGTGGCAATTGGATCAAGTCGGGTCATAAATGGGTTGGGTTAGTTGCGGGTCGGATCAGAAAATCTCAAATCAAAATTCGATTTGTTTAATAAATAGGTCAGATTTTCAAATCTGAACCTGACCCATTTAATAAACAAGTTATCTGACCCGATCCATTTAACATGTTTATTAAATAGTTAACTTATTTAACCGATCCGACCCAACCCGTTTAATCTATTTACTAAATTAATAATCTATTTACTAAACCCAACCCGACCCGACCTGTTTAACCTATTTGCTTCTAAATATTGATTGCTTTTGGGCCTTTGGGCCAATACTATTTGAATTTACCTTTTATTGACTTCCATCCTGATCGTTGTCCAAAATGCAAAATTATGCATGAAATTAAAGTAAATTTAAAAAAATTGTAAATGAGATCTGATTCATAATAAAATATAATCCTTAACCAACTGAAATTTGATACCAAATTTTTGTTAGAAAATTAAAACCCTAACAAAGATTATTCACTATTGTAATGAGAATAATCAACATTTTCGAATCAAATCTAATCCAAACGAATGAAAGCTCAAAAAATCTTAGATTAAAGATTAAAAGAAATATACTTTAGGAAAGATTAAGGAAGCACGAAAGGAGGAAAAGATAAAAAAAAAATCTAGATGGGTGCAGACCAAGGTGCCAAGCAGCACAAACCGCAAGCCCTTCCTCAGCGATGGTCGAACGGCCCAAACCTTGACAAGCCCTTCTCTCAAGGATCGATGACGAAGGAGGAGTGGACTCAATGGAGGAGCCCCACTACCCCAGCCACCATTAGGAGGAAGCTGGCCTGCTGGAAGCACCAGAGGAGGAGTGGAGTTGCAGAGGAGTGAAGAAAAAAATCAAGAAACCAAACCTTAGAAGACAGACCGGAGGACGAGAGGAAGGAGGAAAGTCTAGAAAGACCGAAGGGCCGCTCGATTGATGGAAACAACTAACAAGGGTTAAAACTTAAAAGCCGAAAGATCCAAAAGGTCGAAAGGCCCGAAATCAATTAACCAAAGCCCCTCTACCATTTAACTTAAGTTACCATTCATGCGGGTTTATAAGTTATAACCCGACCCGACCCAATCTATTTCAACCCATTTATTAAACGGGTTAAAGAGGTCAATCATCTGAAACCTGAACCCAACCCACTTATTAAACAGGTTAAATGGATTATCCCATTTACGATCTGAACCTGTTTAATGCAAACCTAAATCTATTTAAGATGGATCGAATGCGGGTTGGGTTGGTGGGTCAGGTCAATTTTTGCCACCCCTATATTTAAGTGGCTTCTCATGTTAGTCACATTCAATGCAAGTTGTTATCTAACAACTATCTATACTCTTGATCTAGTATCTCCACACTGCAGACTCAAAACTCATCTATCAGAAAGAGAAGCGATCTGTGCATCGATCTAATTGGATCGATTACCATCCTCTATGATGATCCCTCGATTAAAAGCTTTTAGGAATTAACCATCAATGACATATGATTCAAATTCTTAATACTTTGAGAATATGTATCCTCATCTATTAATCTTGGATGAATAATGGACACACATTAAACATGATTAGAATGAAAAATTATCCTTTTATTAATGAATAAATTTTACAAATACAACTTTATGCCCTAAAATTACAATATGCATCAGCCAATAATTGGCTTTTAGAAGATACATTTAACAATCTCCTACTTGCACTAAAGTCAATTGGCTATAAACCTAAGTCCCATCTTCTCAAGGCGAACTTCGATCTTTTGTTGGCTAAAAGGCTTCGTCAGCAAGTCCACCATATTTTCTGTAGAGTCTACTCTCTGCACCTTGATAAATTTCTTCTCGAGATATTTGCATATGATGTAGAACTGCCGCTCTATATGCTTGAACCTTTGGTAAGACCTTGGCTCCTTAGAGAGGGCTATGGTGTGTTGTTATCGTAGTGCAATGTAATGGCATTTAATGGCATGACATCTAGCTTTGCAATAAACTTTTTATACCAAAATACTTTCTTAGCAACTTTAGAGATGGTGATGTATTCGGCTTCCATGATTGAATCCGTAATGATTGGTTATTTGAAACTTTTTCAACTTACCAAACCTTCATTACATAAGAATACACACGTCAATGTAGACCTTCTATCTTGACATGAGACATAAAGTCTAAATCAGTATATCCCTCCACTTTTAGTTCAGATCCTTCTCTAAAAATCAAAAATAAATTCTTAGTCCTTCTCAAGTACTTAAGGATATTCTTCATAGCTATCCAGTACTCTTCATTTAGATTTGACTGATATTTGCTCGTGACACTCATAGCAAGGGCTATATCAGATTGAGTATAGAACATGGCACACATGAAACTTTCTATAGCCGAAGCATAAAGGATCTTGCTCATGCATTGGATCTCCCCAGGTATGTTAGGGTACATCTTCTTGGAGAGATAAATCAATTCCATGCTAAGAGGTAAAAGTTCTTTCTTAGAGTTTTTCATGATGAACCTTTTCAACATTTTTTCTATGTACTTTTTTTATAAAAGGCCTAGCATCCTTTTAGATCTATCCATATAGATCTTTATTCAAAGAATATAAAATCTTTGGTCTAAGTCTTTTATGAAGAATTCTTTAGATAACCATACTTTGACCCAGGTTAGCTTGGAAATGTCATTCCTAATCAGGAAGATGTCATTCACGTATAGTATGAGGAACATGATCCCATTGATCTTTTTGAATACATATAGCTCCTCCTCATTCTTAATGAAATCAAATAATTTGATCACATCATTTAAGCAAGTATTTCAATTTCGAGATGCTTGCTTATGTCCATAGATGGATCTTTGCAGCTTGCTGATGTTATGATCACTATTACTGGAGGTGAAATCCGTAGGCTGCTCCATATAAATATCTTTCTCAAGATATCCATTTAGGAAAGTAGTTTTCACATCTATCTATTAGATTTCATAATCATAAAATATTACAACAATGAGTGGTGTCTAGATGAATTTCACCATAGCTACTGATGAAAAAATTTTCTGATAGTCAATGCCTTTGTATTGACTATAATCTTTCGCTACCAGCCTTGCCTTATAGGTCTCCATCTTACTATCCAAACCTATTTTCTTTTGTAGATATATTTACACCCAATATGTATAATACCCTCAATTGGATCTACTAAAGTCCAAACTTAATTAAAATGCATAGAGTCAATCTCTGACTTCATTGCTTCCTTCCATTTCTCGGAGTCTATATCTAACATCATCTTGTTATAGATTTTAGGATCATCTCTATGGTCCCAATCTCCTATCAAGAATACTTCCTGTACATCCTTTGTGAGTATACCAAAGTATCTTTCAGGAGGATGAGAGACCCTACCATTACAAGAAAATGGACTATTGTCGATGCTAAATTTTCCATTTGTCGATGCTAAAAAGTATCGCAAAATAATTTTTCAACCTATTCCAAAACATCATAAAAGGGTCGATGGAGTTGAAATTCTACTTTTTGATGCTTTTCAAAGCATCATAATTTTTTCCAAAATTGCCAACGCTTTCCAAATGCGTCAGCAAGTCGTTACAATACTGATGCTATAAAGCATCGATAATTTTTTTAAAAATACTGATGTTTTTTTTGGTGCATTGGAATTGATTTCAATTGCATAATCATTGGTAGTTTTAAAAAATATACTGATATTTTATAGATCGATAATGTAAGGACTTGCCAACACTTTAAAGCATCGATATTTTAGAAATTCATAAAACAAATATTGGTATCAAACTGCACAACTTACATGCGTTCAAGATTTATAAAATAAAATCTATCCAAAATTTACAAGAAATTTTAAACACCATCATAACAATATAAACCTATCCCAAATTTATAAAATAAAAATCATAATAAAATATATAAACCTATCCAAATGTTATAATATCGATAATATCATAATCCATACATAAACTTGTACAAAATTTATTATACCAATAATATCATAATTTAATACATAAATCTATCCAAAATTTATAATACCATCATAATCCATACATAAATCTATCCAAAATTTATAACACCAACAAGTTCACAATCAAATATATAAACATATCCATAATCTATACATAAACCTGTCTAAAATTTATAACACCAATAATATCATAATCAAATATATAAACCTATCCATAATTCATACATAAATCGGTCCAAAATTTATAACACCGTTAATATCACAATCAAATATATAAATCTATCCAAAATTTATAATATCAACATCATAATCCATATATAAACCTATCCAAAATTTATAATACCAACATTATAATCCATACATAAACCTATCCAAAATTTGTAACACCAGCAATATAATAATTACATTATCCATCATGTACGTTCATGAATTACAATCCATAAGCAAAGAGAAAAAAAAGAGATATCAGACTATCAGTGATCCATGAGAGCATGATTGTCATTGACTCTATGATTGTTGAAGGTACTGGAAGCCTGCAATAAAGATATAAAAACTTTAGTATGTATTATAGAAGAGTCCATAAATATCTATAATGTGGATGTTAACTGATTAATTAGAGTCCTCATGATGGATATCACATCGTTATAGCTCTATCTCATCACCTTCACCCATGCCTCCACCCACTTCTCAATTCGTGCTTCCATCTAAGCTTCAAGCGTACGAATATCTATATTGCTAGAGCTCTCTCTAGCATTCTAAGTGTATTGACGTACATCAAATAACTGAGTGGGATGACTCCAACTCCATAACCTCTCACTCGACCATAACGGTTCGGTCCCAGCAGCTCTATCATCAGCTGGGCCTCAATGCGACTGGCCTCCGATGTTGAGGACTCATCAACACGCTCTGCAATAAGAGATATAGCTCTCTTCGATATTTAAGAATAAAAAATATATTAATTTTTACTTAAAAATAATGCTCTATATTATTAAATTAAATGATTATAAATATATATAAATATATCTCTCGACTCGTCAGTAACAAAATGACTATTTCGATGAACATGAGTCATCCTATAAAACTCCACCAGACCAGGCTCTCTTTCATGCTCATCCATCTACAGAAAACATAAATTTTATAAAATATTTCCTCTATGGATTTTAATTAATAAATTCTAATAGTTTTAATAAAAATATGATATATGATACATTATAATATGCTAATGATTGATAAAGTCATTGATAATCATATAATAATACTTGATGTCATCCTTGATGTATCTGCATACCATTTTATGGATGTAGTGCTCTGTGAATTTCACATACAATGCTAATTGTGTTTCCTTTTTAGAACTCAAATGCTGATCTCATCTTACATTTTAAGGATATAGGCAGCTTAAGTTCCTTACTGTTAATTACTATAGTAAAAGAACATATTGTAAGACTACTATAGTAAAACAATATGATTCTTTGTTAATTGCAACATTATCAAATAATAAAAAAAATAAAGCATGGCTTATTTTATTTTATTCAAGGAGATAATATCTAATGTGGTTGATATGGAGAAACACTAACACAAGGAAGAAGTCATTCAGAAGATCAAACATGTAAACTGATAAGTGATAACAAGTGACATCACTAGTTTGAGCACTTATATAAGAAACATTAAGTTTCAGTAACATGATATATATATATATATATATATATATATATATATATATATATATATATATATATATATATATATATATATATATATATATATATACATACATACATACATACATACATACATACATATACACACACATACACACATGCATGCATTCATACATGCATACATACATAGAAATATATATATATATATATATTTCTTGATGGTATCAGTTTTGCTGCATGATTATTAATAACCTTATTTCCTAGAGGTAGTAAGTCCTGCTAGTCCCGCTTCTAAGGTCAGGAGAGCCACTTTTCAGGGCAAAGGACAGTTAGTCATATTTGGAAAAAAAGTTACTCTTAATTCTATAGCATTGCAAGTCCCTTCTTTAAGAGACTTTGCAGGTTACTAGTAGCACAGTACTTTTCATGTGGCACTAACTCAATATTGCATGTTACTTGTGGCATAGTACTTCCTGTGTGGCACTAACTCAATATTGTAAGCTACTTGTGGCACAGTACTTCCTAGGTGGCACGAAAACTCAATAATTTGCAAGTAGACTTGAAATTCTATGATGAGTTTCTTATCCAGAAGTTCCTCTTCTTCTTTCTCTTCCCTTGGCAGAGAAAACTCCTCTTCTTCTTCCTCTTTCCATGGCTAAAAAAACCTTGGTAAAACCTCATCATCATTCTACATATAGACTTAGAACTTGAATAAGCTTCTTTTCCTATAACTCTTCTTCTTCCTTTTCACATAGCAAAGATATAAGTATGGATTATATGAAATACTTTGATGAGAACCCAACCTACTATAATCCTTCAAATAATATTTATTATGACTCTGATGATGAAGACTCCTATGACCCGTATGATGCTTCATAGGAAATCAATAGAAGATTACAAAAAGCCTATACAAGTAGCCAAAAGTTAAATTCTTCCTCTGGGAATGCTTCACCTATAGAACGCTTTGCCCCTTCCAAGGAAAGCTATTTTGTAGACAAAGACCTTTCTAGAGTAAACCCAAAATCTGCAAATCCCAAAACTATTCAAACTGAATTTGTCTTGGATAAGGACCTCCTTAGAAGAGACTTTAATTCAGATAAAAATAAAACCAAAAGAAACAACTTCTTCAAACAATTTGATGAAAACCAAAGAAGTGATCTCAGAACAAAATGGTATGATTTCATGCATTCAATTAAAAGCCACATTGGCTTCATTGAATGGTATGAAATGCAAACCAAACCAAAACAAGTAGACATGTTAAAACCAAAAATCATGATTTCTTGCAAGAAGGAAAAGGAAGAGTAATTGAGAAAATTCATCTTCATTTCTAAGAAGTCAATATCCCAATCAGAGAAACTCAAGTTATTGCCTCTCCCGTTAAACTCAAAAGTTACCCTCAAGAGAGAGTTTATGGAAGAGACATCAAAAATATAATTGAACAAAACAATTGAACAAATCAAACTCTTAAAACCATAGGTGATCAACTGGTAAGACTAGAAAAAGAGACCAGCCCTAATTCTTCCAGTAGACTAGAGGAAACCAACACTGAAAGATTCAGCCCTAGTTCTTCTAGTACGGCACCTATCTTCAAATCATTTGAAATCTCAAAAAACCACAAAGAAAATCTAGAAGGTAGAGATCTTCTAGAAGAAATCAACAAAAGACTTGAAACACTTGAATGAACCAAGCTCTTGAAATGATTCATTCTGCCTTAAACATACCTCAATCTATTCTAGATACTTCTGAGCACCCTAAAGGGGCAAAGACAGTTGCTATCCTAGAACAGGATAGTGATGTCTCAAGTCAGATAAGTGAATAAACCCAAATTAATCAAATGTCACCCAACTATCTAAAAATTGAACAAAAACCTGAATAAGAAAATGGTATCTCGAGTAAAACAAGCAACCTAATCCAAATAAGTGAATCAATCCAAAATAATCAAATATTACCTAATGATCTAGAACAAAACCCTGAATCAATTACAAGTGACTCAAGTGAAACAAGTAACTCAAGTGAGACATATGATCCAATCAAAACAAATGAATCAACTCAAATAAGTGAATTAACCTAAGATGATCAAATATTACCCAACTACATTGAACCCGAACAAGAACCTAAACATCTTGAAACAAACCCAATAGTTATCTTGGATCAGGAAAATAAAAAGAGTGATGTTTCAAGTGAATCAAATAAATCAACTCAAGTTGAATCAAATGAATCAACCCAAATTAATCAAATATTACCCAATTACATAGAACCTGAACAAGAACTTGAACAACCTGAAATAAAATCAATAGCTACTCTAGAACAAGGAAGTGATACTTCAAGTGAAACAAGTGAGTCCTCCCAAGATAGTCAAACATTACCCAATCACATTGACCCAGGTCAAGAATTCACTTCAAATCAAAATCTGCAAATCAATCCAATCAAAAGTTAGTTCTTAAGATCATATGGATCAAATCCACAAAGACCATATTGGCCTAGACCAACTATGCCTGACATGGGCCTTGAAGAAGAGCCCATACAACAAAGCCAATATTCAACCCAGGCCATTTATGAATGGAACATAGATGGTCAGTCTGAATACAATACCTTTGAAATCATCCAATAAATAACCATGATCGCCACAGCCTACGGAACCAAAAGTAGAATCCAGGACCATGTAGAGACCTCAGCCTTAATTGCTGGCTTCACTGGATGACTCAAAGGATGGTAGGATTTCCTTCTCATCGATAGAAAAAACAACCAAATCCTGACCGCTGTTAAAAGAAACGCAGATGGCCAACCAATTAGGGATGAGAATGAAAATGAGATCCAAGATGCTGTTTCCACCCTCATCTTTGCAATTGACAAACATTTCATTGGAGACCCTTTAAAATTCAGAGATAGAACCTCTGAAATCCTAATAAATCTCAAATGCAAAAATAATCTCCTAGATGTCTTCCTAGATAGGATGACACCTAGAAATCAAATAAAAAATAAGACCCTATATGAAAATTTAACATATACAGATCTTACAAGCAACGAGGATGGTTTAAACCTTTTTACCAAACTTAAAGGTTTAATCCCAAGAATCAACCTAATTCAGAAAACCCACTCAACTTCTAAAAATCATGAATTAATACCTTTATTAATCAACTCTTCTAAAAATAATTATGAGTTTCTTCACCAAGAACTCATCCGAACAATTGTCATAAAAGGTAGTGGCCTATCTCTTATCAAAATTCAATCCAAACCACATAAAAAATATAAAACTAAAATATGCAAATAGTATCAAAGAAAAACATCCAAGCCACCTAAGCCATCTTGGAAACCTCAAAAGACTTATAAATCAAAACCTCAATATTCAATACCCATTTATAAGTCTCAATCCTCAAACAAGACAAAAATCTTCAAAACAACCAATTTGCTACAAGTGGGGACACTTTAGTACAAATTGCAAAATGATCAACAATATTGAACTAGATGAGTCAAATCATCTAGGTTCAATTAAACAAAACTTAACAATTCTTTTGTTAAATTCAGATGCAAATTCTTCTGATTCTAAGATTCAAACCCCAAAAGGAGAAATCTGTGTTATAACAAAAGATCAAAACTCAAATACAAGTTCTTCTGGCTCTGAGATTCAAACCTCAGATTTGTCAGAAGAAGCAATTCATGTCATAACAAAAGAACAAGATCTCTTGCTTGATTTCATAGACAAACTAAAAGATCCTGAGTTACAAAAATAATATTTAAACAAACTAAAAGACTCTTTAACACAACAAGATGAAAAAGAACCTCCAACTTATAACTTAGGCAATATCCTAACAAGGTTTGAGCCTAAGCAAAACAAAGAAATCACAATCCAAGAAATCAATAATCTCAAAAAAGAAATAAATCAAATAAAAATCCAGATAGGTGATAACAAGGGAAAAGAATCTATCAAAGAGACTGAAAACCTTGAGATCCCTACTTTTGTTGAAGCCCTATCCCAACTTACAATTCAAACGTTACCCAATCACATTGACCCAGATCAAGAATTTAGTTTAAATCAAAATTTGCAAATCAATCCAATCAATAGTTGGCTCCCAAGACCATATGGACCAAATCCATAAAGATTATATTGGCCCAGACCAACCATGCCCGGCATGGGCCTTGAAGAAAAATCCATACAACAAAATCAATATTCAGTTCAGGCCATTTATGAATGAAATATAGATGGTCAGTCTGAATACAATATCCTTGGAATCCTCTAACAAATAACTATGGTTGCTATTATATATATGTATGTATGTATGTATGTATGTATGTATACATATGTACATACATACATACATGCATGCATGCATATCTATACATATATACATATATGTATATATATATATAAATATATGTATATGTATATGTATATGTATATATATACATATATGCATGCATATATGTATGTATACATACACACACATACATCCATACATTCATACATACATACATACATACATACATACATATGTATATATATATATACACACACGCACACGCACGCACGCACGCACGCACGCATGCACACACACACACACATGCACGCACGCGCACACACACACACACACATACACACACACACACATACATACATACATAGATATATATATGCATATATATATACATGTATTTGTATATGTATATGTATATCATACATATATGTATATGTATATGTATATACATAAATATATGTATATGTATATGTATGTATGTATATGTATATATACACATATATTTATCTATATGTATACACACATATACACACATTTATGTATATGATCCGAATGATAAGATCTTTGGCGCAAGAAGAAGGCAGTATCGAGTAAAACATGCTAAACAAAATCTTCATGTAAAACCTGCTCGATTTAGATTGAAAAAATTGTATGAATTTTATGAAATCATGTGCTATGGTTCAATTCCGTAGTCAATCCTATTTTCGATAGGAGCAGTTGATAATTGAATCCAATCTTTTTCATTATTTTACTATCCATAATAGTGTGGAAAGAAAGTCTAGCTCCAAGTTGTTCAGGAATAGTGGCATTGAGTTTCTCGATCCTTTGCCTTAGGATTAGTTAGTTCTATTTCTCGATGGGGCCGGGAAGGGATATAACTCAGCGGTAGAGTGTCACCTTGACGTAGGTGGAAGTCATCAGTTCGAGCCTGATTATCCCTAAATCCCAATGTGAGTTTTTCTATTTTGACTTCCTCCCCCATCGTGATTGAATGAGAATGGATAAGAGACTTGTGGGATTGACGTGATAGGGTAGGGATGGCTATATTGCTGGGAGCGAACTCCAGGCTAATATGAAGCATACGGATACAAGTTATGCCTTGGAATGAAAGATAATTCCAAATCAGCTTTATTTATGAACAAGAAAGCTATAAGTAATGCAACTATGAATCTTATGGAGTTTTCGATCTTGGCTCAAGATGAATGCTGGCGGCATGCATAACACATGTAAGTCAGACGAGAAGTGGTGTTTCCAATGGCGGATAGGTGAGTAATGCATAAGAACCAATCCTTGGAAGGAAAACAACAACTGAAAATGGTTACTAATACCCCATAGGTTGAGGAGCAAAAGAAGGAATCCGCTCGAGGGGCTCGTGTTTGATTAGCTAGTTGGTGAGGTAATAGCTTAGCAAGATGATGATCAGTAGTTGGTCCGAGAGGATGATCAGCCATACTAGGACCGAGACATGGCCCAGACTCCTATGAGAGGCAATAGTGGGGAATTTTTCGCAATGGGCGAAACCTATATGTATACATACATACATACATAAATACACACATACATATATATATGTGTATACGTATATATATATGTATATGTATATGTATATGTATATATATATATGTATGTATGTATGTATGTATGTATGTATGTATGTATGTATATATGTATATGTATATATATATATATATATATATTGTTAGAAATTATGTCCCAAAGTCAATCGTCAGTCTATTGATGGTTGAGCTATTTTATAATTATAATTAATTTATTAATTAATAAAAATATTTTGGTATGTTTTCATCATAAGTTTACATCTTCTAATGAACTTCATTGTTGTAATGAAGTCCTTAGGACTGTTTAGTTTCGATAAAGAGAGGATTTATCGATTAGTCCTTAAATGGGTTCACGATCAAATGATAGACTGTTAATTAGGATAATAATGTCTATCGAGCATACGTTGCTATATGCCATATAGGTTGGTTGTCCTCTTAATCAAGGAGTGTGGAGCCACTGGTATAGCATACAGATGAGATGTATGAGTACATCGTCATTGAACGTGACCAACTCTAGAGTATTTTACTGTTGAGAATATCTCTGATGGGATATAGGTATAAGTATCTCTTAGACCTGAAATCATCTCATTGACTTACAAGCAACTCACTGTGCTTTGGTACCAAACTAACTAAATTTTTAATTCAACAATGGAAGGCTTTTGGACATAGTCAAGTACTTGCAAAGTTGGAGTATGATCAAGATGGAATTGACCACTCCAAGAGTTGGAGAAAAATGTATCACTGTATTTCAATATAGTGAAACCTTGGTAAGGATAATCAATCAAATGGATTTGATATTTTGAAATATAATGTGAACAACCTGATCAGAGTTGATAGTTAAACTCTGAGATGTCCTACGAGCATTATGGTCAAGGAGATGAATTATATGAAAACTATATCTGCATGGATTTTAAAGATGGTGTTTTACACCTTCGACCTATCCGACCATCGGATATCATTACTAGATGATCACTTCAATTGATATAAAAATTTATTTTTATGTTATCAACTTAAGTTCGGACCTATGAGGTTACATATGTTAGAGCTTATGATCTGATCGGATGGTTGATCAATGATTAAGAATTATTCTAAGGTTAAACAATCAATATGATTGGTGTTTAACCTAGTGCAAGTGTTGTAGGAGGATCGATTAGCAATTGAATTGCTAATTAACTTAATTTGATTAAGCCAATAGGCTGAGATTAAGTCTAATTAAATATGATTTAAGTAGATTTGGTTTGGACTTGATTGGATCAAGTCCAATTGGTTTATTGGATAAGCCAAATGCAAGGAAGAACTAATCCTAGTCTAACTAGGATTCAAATTAACCTAATTTTTTAATTTGATTAGAAAATAAATTAGAATTAAATCTAATTTAATTAAGTTCTTAAATGGATTAAGATCTTATTTAATTAGGTTGGTTTAATCTTGATTTTATTTAGTTAAAAGATCTTGTTTG
>QRFJ01000691.1:962369-1009623 GCA_006176705.1 Cocos nucifera
TATGTAGATACCTCCATTATTTCATCATCATTCCAACTTTCATCTATATAATCATCATCATTGTAGAAATCAACATCTTCAAATATACCTGAATTAAGATTGCAAGTAATGACATCCTCTGTCAACCCTTCATTTGTTAAGCTTAAAATATCTTTCTTTCCTCTTTTCTTAGAATACTTGAAAACCTTACCATATCTATGATTCATGCCATGCATTTGTATAAGAACCTCAGTTTCAGATGGTGGTAAAGGAGCATATCATAATTCTATAGTACCATCAAATATATCTTGTTGAAACCAAAATAGATGGTCGACCTTCAACATCGATGATGGCCCATATAGCAGAATTTTTCTTCATATTTTAACCCCTATGAATGGATAGAATCCCCACAAGAAGGACAAGCAATACATTCCTTTATACTCCATCCAGATAAATTAGCATATGCAAAAAAAATCATTGATAGTTCAAATAAGAGCTGCCTTTAATTTGAACATCTGACCACTGCAAGCATCAAATACATCAATATCCTTTCATAATTGTTTTAATTCTTCCATTAAAGATTGTAAAAAGATATCAATATCATTAACTGGATCCTTATCATCTGGAATAATCATTGATAGGATAAGTAAAAACTATTTTATACATATCCATGGTGGCAAATTATACAGAATTAGAATGACTGGCCAAGTACTATAAGCAGAACTCAATATCTGAAATGGATAGAAGCTATCAGTAGTTAAACCCAACCTAATACTATGAATATCTAAGATAAAATCAGGATGCCTATCATAAAATGCTTTTCATACCAAACTATTAGCTGGATGTCTCAGCATTCTATCTTTTGTACGACCTTCTTCATACCATCTCATAGATGAAGCTGTCTTTGATGATGCATAGATTCTTTTCAATCTAGGTATCAAAGAAAAGTAATACAAAATTTTAGCTAGTTTTTTCTTACTCCGAGTAACATCTATTTTGCTAAATACATCATCCTTATCTTTTTTATGTGATGTCCATCGTGAAGATCCACAGACATTACAAGATTCTTGGTTAGCATTTTTCTTCCAATAAAACATACAATCATTTGAACAACTATGAATCTTCTTATATTCAAGAATCAATTTCTTTACTAATTTTTTTGCTTCATAAAAAGTTGTTGGTAGAGTAGTACCTTCAGAAAATACATTATTTAATAATTAAAGTAGCATAGTAAAACTCTTATCAGACCATCCATTCAAATATTTTAAATAAAATAGATGTACAAGAAATAAAATTTTTGAAAAGTTCTTACAACCCGGATATAATTCTTGATCACAATCTTTCAACAAATTATGATATCAATGTTTTATCTCATCTTTAGATGAATGTTGAGGTATCTCAACATTCATAGAATCAATAGATGTAGATCTCTCGGATATTATATATGCTTCTTGTCCTTCACTGAAATCTCCTAAATTTTAAGCACCAAACCCTAGAGCATCTCTAAGCAAATCCCTCATATCTTCTCTTGTGGGATTTCATTGTAGATTACTGGTTTCAATATCATATCTATATTTCATATGTGAGGATTGATAATATGGAGATGGCAACACATATTCTTCATGAAACATCCAATCAGTATATCCTCTAACAAAATCATTCCACACGAAATATTCTTCATCAATTTGTGGATCAAAAAAAATATTATTTATACATTTTTGACATGGACAAAAAATATTTTTATTCATTGATCCTTTCTTAACAATAAATTTAATAAAATTTTGAATTCCTTTAAAATAATCATTACTGGACCTTGGCTTGTTTATCTAACCTTTGTTCATTATATTAGAGAATAATAACTATTATTCTCTAATACCAACACACTACATAATAAAGCATAAAAAAATTAAGTAAATATCAAAAAAAATTGAAATATAATTAATTCTAGCAACTAAAAATATATTTTTACAAGTGGCTCCATACTATCTAGAAGAAAAGTCATACATAGTATCTGTCAAAGCACCGAAAGGCATTAGGTACATGACATAAATTAATAGCAACAAGCTAGCCTTAAGCAAACAATTATTAATAATCCATGAGTAATAAATATATTTAAGCACTTATATGAACACATAAAAGGTATTGCTCAATTATCCAGAACCAATTTAAACAACTACAAGCCAATTACTTGACAATGCAAGGTTTTTGCAAATTTTTGATATAAACTACTTGTTGTAATAGTTACCAATAGATAGTGTTTTTTGTTGACATATGGTTTCACCTACAACCAAACCATTTGAAAAATCATTACATGGTTTTCAAAACCAAGTCCAACATAATACTATTCTCACCTTTCTTTATACTTTGAAGATATGGATGCATCCTATAGCACTAAATTTTCATAAAAGGACCCCATGTCATACACAGTAAATATGAAGCCAAATATATTTTAATTACTGTAAAGCCAACTACTATCAACTATACAAAATAGACAATAAATAATACTGCTCTCAACATAAATTAGATTATAAAAATAATTTTAAATCTATCTTTATATAAAGGGTATTGTCCATACAAGTCTTAAATCACAACTTAGAGAATCAAATGGATTCGAATCCTAATGGTATATAAGTTCGAGTAAGATTGACTCGAATCAAAATTCAGTAAATCTAGACTTGATCCAAAAAATGGAATAGTCTAATTTTAGAACCTAATATGGCCCCATAAATCCTTTAAAGCAGATAAAACTAGGGCTAAGCGAATTGGCCTTGGTGGGCTTATGTATTAATCCAGCCAGCAGCCTTACTTGTAAGCTCCTTTGGGTTGTGCTTATAAAACCATAAAATAAGTTCACTGTCCAAAGGCTTAAACCGATATCCAAGAGGGAACGGACGGCCTTCGACCTTGCACACTAGAAATAATATGATTTAAAGTTATTTAAAAAAAAAGAGTGAATGATATAAGGCTTGGACTAGGTATTAGAAATCATTATTGAGACAGTATTGAACAAAATAAACAAAAAGGAAAAGAATATGAAGGTATCTTCTCCCAATCATAGCTCTAAACTAAACTCGAATAATAGAACCAAATTATCATCAAAAACAAAATTAAAATCCTATGTTGTAGTTGAGAGGAATCTGCTCCTTTAATGATAAAACCCTTAAATGCATCACAATGTATAGGATAAAATTTATTGCTAAACATGAAAAAGTATCTAGCTTTCATTATTTCACATACATTTTTGGGTAGTATGTTTGTACATGCATATGAAATGAGGAAGTTAATTGGATGGAGAAATTTGATGTTACCCAAATAACATCGAAAGTATCTAAGGTGTGGTGTGAGAGGTCTTTCTAGCTCTTAGGAGTCCCATGGGGTTGTGTTAATGGGAAGGACAAATGGCTGAGGTGAACTAAAGGTTGGTCACTCGCCCATGAATGCTTTTCTTTTTATGTACTTCTATATGACAGTGGGAAGAGAGATTGTAATCAGCTTTGCTGCTGAAATATTATAAGATATTGAATAGATATATTTTGTAAAAGAGCACATGAAATAGAGCACTATTACCAGATGAGGGATTTGAGAAGTTAATGTTTTGTTGCCTTAGAAAAAGGTAGAAATGTCGTAAGGAATCGAACAAATTCTACATGGCTTCAGATAAAGAGGTGACTTCTAACTCAGTACATGAAATCTATAAAATAGCATTGGCAGGATGAATCCAAGCGACTACAAAGCACTAAAACGAGAAAATTTAATATGGATCACTCTGATCCTCGAATCTTGCAGTGGTTGCAGCCTCATTTTAGTGGCAGGTGCTTACTTGGCATATGCAAGAACCATTCTAAGTATGCAGTGTCAAGGTTGCAATGCATGGTTCATTGAAAATCAAACATATGATACTTTTCTGCACCAATCCCCTAGTATGTATCTCCATGGAGTTACATACTAAATGATTTCATATGCGACGATATGAAAAATAAAATTCAAAATATAGCAATTTGTAAACAAAAATATATGCTTAGCCGCTCGGCCAAATGCATCAAGATTGAAATATCAAAATAACACCTGATGATATGAACACCAAGAAAAAGATGGTGACAAGAGAGGATAAGGTGAAGAAGAATATCTCTTTACCTCAAGCAGGGCAAGTCTTTTTTGGAAGAGGAGGATGACTGCCTGTCGGCAATGAGAGGTTGGAGGAGGAGGTAGACCATTGGCGATGAGAGACCGGAGTAGGAGGGAGACCACCTATCGATGGTGAGAGGCCAAATGAGAAGGAAGGCCATCGGTGATGAGAGATCAGAGGAGGGAGACTATCGGTGATGAGGTGGAGAGGCCGAATTTGGGGGAGATAGCTCGGGAGAGAGATGAGGGCTCGATGAGGGGTGAGGCTAGGGCACTGGAATGGAGATGGATCGAAGAGGGTGAGAGGCAGGATATATATTAGGTGAGTTGAATTTTAGCGACATATAATGGCCTCTGGCAATGCTTTTTTGCATCTAAATTTACTAACGCTTTTGCTAGCATCATAACTCACCAATGCTTTTTAAAAGCGTCGGCAAATGGTTATGCTGTTTTAAAATTGCCGACGCTTTCATCAAGCATCGATAATATTAAATCAAAAAATTTTATTTTTTCTATAGTGTACTAGATCTACGAGATGGAGGAGGTACTATATCTACTAGCTCACTATAAACAAGTTCTTCAGGTTGTAGGACATTCAGAGATTTTTTCTTCGAGTTCTATTTTTCTTCCACTATTTCCATTTTTGATAAACTATTTTTTCAAAATGACAGCATAATGGCTCACAATCACATTGTGATCCTTTGAGAAGTAAAAGTAGTATCCGATAAATTTTTTAGGATATCCTATGAAATGAGCCCTAATTGATCTAGCCTCTAGCTTGTCTTCTTGTTGTCGCTTGACATGGGCTAGACATTCCTAAATCTTGAGGTAATCAAGACTTGATTTCTTATCATGTCATATCTCATTAGGTATGGTAGGAACGAATTTAGAAAAAATTCTATTTAAAAGATAGATCATAGAAAGTAACGCATGTACTAAAGAAATAATGAAAGATCCATGAAGCTCAGCATAGATCAGACCATATCCAATATGATTCTATTTTTTCTCTTGGATATCCTATTAAGCTGAGACGTTCTAGGAAGGATCATTATGAGACTATGCCATTTTTTTGAGATAGTTTCAGAATTTTCTACTTAGGTATTTACCTCCTCGATCTGATTAAAGAATCTTTATGGATTTTTCATTTTACTTCTCCACTTTATATCTGAACTTCTTGAACTTTTTAAAGGCCTTAGATTTGTATCTTATTAAAGAGACATATCCATATCGTGAATAATCATCGGTAGAGATAATAAAGTAGAGATAATCACCTTTGGCCTATACATCAAATAGGCCACACGCATCAGTATGTACCAGAGCTAATATCTTAGTGGTCCTTTTTTCATATCCCATAAAGGGTAGCTTGACCATCTTTTCTTGAAGATAAGACTCACAAACTAGACATGACTTAGAAGTCAATGGCCCAAGGAGGCCATCTTTCTCCAATTTGCTAATTCTATCCTCTTCTATATGGCCTAGCCTAAGGTGCCACCGATACTTTTAGTTCAGCTCATTTCTTGATCTCTTAGACCCTATGGCATTCATTACTTGCTCATTAATTTTCACATCCACATCAACATGCAAATGGTAGAGACTATCAATCATAAAGGCTCATACAATAATTTTATTTCTAAAATAAATTGAACACTCATCTTTATTAAAATTAAAGATGTAATCATCTTGTGCTTATATAGACATAGAAATCAAATTTCTGCTAGCTACTGGTACATAAAAATAATCTCTAAGAACTAAACTAAACTCTGATGGTAGTCACAGAGGCTAGGTGCCTATGGCTACAGCAATAACTCTTGCTTCATTATCGACTCGAAGAGTAACTTTTGTTAGATATGTGTATCCTAGAAGTCAGAATTGACTGACACTTGTAATACACTTCTAGGAAAAAAATTATAATTTTGATTATAAATAATAAAATAGATTATTTTCTATTATAAATGTATATTTAATGTCTGTGATACATCACTTGAGTTAATGATAATGATAATTCTTATTTTTAAGAGTTAAAAATTTAAGACAAAAATTTTCATTATTAACTCATAAAATGCTTCCGACCGTAGAATCATCATGAGGATGGTGATTGATCCAGTAGGTTGGTGTACAATCACTTCTTCATAGTAGATGAGTCTTGAGTCTATGGTGTAGAGACACCAGAATGAGAGTATAGATACTCGTTAGAGAATGAGGGCACTGAGCATGACCACCTCGAGCAGTCATAAGAAAGTCTATCTTCTCATCGATGACTAACTCGAAGCTGTAGTGGTGTGTCTGATTCTTTGACCTGAGGTGCATCGATAGTTCACCTTGAGGGTGTTATAGTTTGACTACACCATGACTCGGTCTCCTAGCCATTCAAAATTCTGAGGTGTATGTTGGCTATAGCATGTTCATTGTAGGAATTAGATTGCACCAAGAGAGAATCTATCTACCTCGATAGATGAGGAGCAGTCTTATGATGATCATGAGAATCAAGTCCATAAGCCCATGGCCATGGCAGAGTAAAATAATAGAAAGAGTTTCTATTAAGATTTTCATATCGGACTTGAATCGAATGATTAAATCATATGATAGAAATTAGGGTTTGATGAGTTCACCTTAACCCTAATCTAATCGGGGCTCAAGATAGAAGAACTTAATCACACAAGTAGCTGCATCGAGAGATTCATTTTTAGTTTTGATGGATCACCATCATATACTGCTAGATGTCATTGGTGGATTTTGAGAGCAATTAAAATGATTTAGATGATTGATCATTCTAGTTGTTTGAATCAGAAGAGTTCTGATCTATCAAAAAAAGTTTCGATGATGTCGATGATAGAGATCATGACATATCCCATTATCATATAAAACTAAATCTAACTAAATCACATAAATAAGAATTTAGATCTAGATATCATCAATTGGACTAACTCAGTTCAATTGATTTGAATTAGATTCAATTAGGTTTAAAAAAATCGTAATAGCACACAATTGAGCCTAATGTTCTTCTTTTATTATCATTAAAAGTTATCTCGACTGAGCCAAATGAGTTTATGCTCACTCAGGTATCTTTACTTGGTCTGACTAGAGCTTGTCTAGGTCAGAAAAGGATTGTCTTAATTTATGAGATAAATTTGAGACAACATCTGCCATTTTTCGTCACCTGCTAATTCTTGTTTTTTGACTTTGGTCAAACGTTGACCTTTGACCCTTGGACATCTGCCCATGTGTCATGCACTTATTGAAGAACAGATAGGGGCTTATCCCCTTACTAGAATTTGAAAAGGAGGGGGTGCATGCCTAGGGAGGCGTGCGCCCGTGGATAGGGATGCCTGGAGTCCCATACGAATGGGACTCCAGGTTGCTTCTTGGTTTTTACTTAGGTGGCCCATAACTATAGATTTTGATCAGTCTTAGGCACCATCTAAGGATGAATTAGAAGGGTTGTTATCTGATTGGATCAAGTGATGTCATCTTATCAATCAGATTTAGATCTGATTGCATGAAGCAACATGATTGGTCAGGATGATGTGGCACTGCATGGCGCAGCAAGATCTATATAAACCCTATCTATGCCCAACTTTTATAGAGTTTCCTCTTAGCCATGCCCCAAGGCTGCCCCTCTCTCTCCTCCATGCCATCTTCTAATCCTCTCTCTCCTCTCCACACCCAAAGAAAGTTGGGCTTCAGTTTGGTGCGATCCAGGCAAGAAAAGGCTGATGAGAAAGAAAGAAGGCAGCATTGCTGCAGAGACGACTGCTGATCTTCAGAAGGAGTTTTGAAGATTCTCCAAATCAAATTCAGATCTAATTTTTGGAGAGATGATAAAGAAAAAAAAGATCTCTAGATCTAGTCCAAGTGGATATCGATAGAGGTCAGGCACTTGCATGGCTAGATCCAGAACCTCAGGCAATCAGCAGGATCATCAAAGGGTAATCAGATTACCCAGCATCAAGGTATAATTAAATTAGATTTAATTTATTTTTATTTTTATTCATTAGATCTATAAAATTAGATCTAAAATATCTTAAATTTAATCTAAATATATGAGAAAAATTTTTGAAATATATCTCTTGATCCGATCAGATCTGAACGAACCTAATCCGAAAAATCAGAATTTCTCCTTCAACTGGTATTAGAGCCAGGTTCTCTAAATTATTTAGATCTAATTTTTATTTATTTTTGATCTAAAAATTAGATGATTTTAGATATCATATGAGATGTGATTAGATCTAAAATTAAAAAAATTAAAATTAAATAATATAGATCTAAGTTCTACAATATGCATGACTAGTTGTAAAATAGAATAGTTATATACGTAGTCTTGCATGATCATGATTTATTTTGATTAAATTATAATTTTAGATCTATTTATTTTTATTTTTTAATGATTATAAATATTATAATAAGATCTAAAAAAAAAAAAATTATTTAATTTTTAGATCATATGAGATATGATGCATGAATGATTAGAGTAGTTGTAGAATAGTTCTACATAATTACCTAGATTAAAATTTATTTTGATGTGATCAATTTAAATTTAATTTTTTAGATAATTATGAGATAATTTAGATCTAAAAAATATGCATGATATGATATACATGAGATGTATGCAAAATATGTTTAAGTTAGATCAATTTTTATATATGAGATATATGATGTAGATCTAACTAGTTTTGTAGATTTATATTTCTGATTAAGGCATTCTCCTTGGCCGTCCGATCATAAGAATAAAGTAGGATTTAAATACCCTCTCCTTCCATTCGATGGGGTGTTCTTATGATGTGTAGGGGTGCTGCGCGCATTCATCCTTAATCAAAAATCAAAGAACTTACTTTCTGCAAAATCCTAGATCCTGAAACCCTAGGATTTTATTTACATATTTTATTTATGAATCCTAAACTTAATTAAGAATTAAGATTATGAAATATATATTAGATCTAAAATTGAGAATTTTAGATCTAAGATATATTCATAAAATTGGGTTCAGGCTTGGGTAGCTCAATTAGGTCTAAGCGGTTGATCAAACCAAATCAAGAGTTGGTTAGATGGGATCAACAGTGCTTAAATTGACCAGCCTAATAGGATTAAGTCTGGGTCAAGATCGAGTCACGTGAGTGATCGATCAAGCTAAGACCTAATTAGGCTCAGTGGTTAGAGTCTGGATTGTAGGCTAATTCGATTGGTTCTGGCTCAACAATTTGGTGTCTAAGGTAAGTTTGGCAGATACGACCGACTGATTTTTAATTGGGAGCTACTCGACTCGAATGCATTCTTGTCGAGTTAATGGCATATCCCTTCCACCGATCTCACTTACCTGACCATGTTTGTTGACTCAGTTCTGATCTGAGGTGGTCAATAATTTGAGCTAACCCATGCCACTAGGTTAGTCATAATAGTTATGACTATGTCAAGTCTAGTTTAATGAGACCTAAATCAAATCTTTCTAAGAAAAAATTAAGTCTAAGATCTTCCACCATTATAGATGTGCGGGCCCTTCCTGGGGTTGATTATTCTCGATTGATTACAGTGATTCAGTTGCACCAAAAAGATGCAACCATATCTATTAGACATTGGATACTACAGACTGGAAGATGAATTGGGCTCAATATTTTGAATACGGTGAGAGACTCAATTAGGAATCCAATCTGTGCAAATGATGGATCTGACTTAACGAAGGAGTGGATCAATATTTCGAGTATAGTGAGATTCATGAATTAGAGATCAAGTTTGGGTACACCATGATTGGAGAATCATTAAACAAGAGTTGTTCACTCATCGGCTAATCCATCACCAATAACTGTTAGGTGAGGTGATGAGTCAGTTGGTAGGACCGCACCATCCACTAGAAATCATTAATCATGAAGATTTTTGCATCTCTACAAAGGGAGTGTAGGGATTCGAGAAAATAGTGAAAACTAATTTATTTAAAAATAAAATTTTTAAATAAATTGGTTAAGTCTTAATTATAATATCTAACTAGAAACTTTGACTCTCTACAGAAAAATATCTGCATCCAATCCACTAGCACGAATCCTAGGACACCCATCGACTGACCGAACCAAATTACAAGGATTGGCTCTAGAAACTTCAAAATTATTTTGGATTCCAAAAAGTTAACTCATGTATTGGACTAGGATCCTCCTACCTTACCAGCTCGTCCATCCGCTGAATAGAGAAAATCTCTGGATAAGTGGATGGATGAACATAACAAGGTCAGATATTACATGTTGGGCTCGATATCTGATGAACTTCAGTGCCAACATGAAGATATCAGGACTGCTCACCAAATATTGTCTCACCTATAAGAGATGTTTGGTGAATAGAGTCGTGCAGCCAAATATCAAGTCACTAAATGATTATTCAAGACTAAGATGCGTGATGGGCAGTCAGTCCAAGATCATTATCTGATGATAATCAAGGATTTAGAAAAGCTTGAGAAGCTCGAAGTGAAGTTAGACTTGGATCTGTAGAATGACATAATTCTGCAATCTTTGACTGACGCATATGGACAGTTCATCATAAACTACCATATGCATAAACTTCAAAATTTTTTAGCCGAACTTATGAACATGCTGGTTACAGCTGAGCTTTCCATAAAAGGTTTTAAAGGCTCAGTGCTTGCTATGGAATGGACTTCTTCCAAGAGAAAGTATTTTGGAAAGAAGAAGAAGTCTGTGAAAAAATAGAAGATGGAAGGAGAAAAGAAGAAAAAGACAGAGTTGAAAAAGAAGGTTGCTGATAAAGAAAAGTATTTTCATTGCAACAATGATGACCACTGGAAGAGAAACTATTCTACATACCTGACCATCCTAAAGAATAAGAAGGAGGCTGATCCTTCTGGAGGTATGCTCGTTATTCAGTCTAATCTTACGATTTTTTCTACATCCAGTTGGGTGCCTGACTCTAGTTCTAGTGCTCATTTGTGCACTTCCATGCAGGATCTTGAGGATAGCAGGAGGCTGAGGGATGGTGAGATGATCCTGTGCATCGAAAATGGAGCAAGAGTTACTATCGTGGCCATGGGAACATATCCTCTTCGACTACCATCTAGTTTAGACTTAGTATTAAAAGACTGTTATTATGTACCTACAGCAAGCAGAAATTTGATTTCTATTTCTTGTCTTGTATTAGAAGGCTATGTAATTAGTTTTCTTAAGGACCATTATAACATTCTTTATGAAAGAAATAAAATTGCAAGTGGTTTTCTTAATAATGATCTTTATCAGTTACATATTGATGTATTTATTTTTAATATCAAGCAAAATATGAATACCATGAAATGACCTAGGGATAGTCCAAATGATAGGTATCTATGGCACCTAAGACTAGGTTATATAGTAGAAGATAGGGTTAACAAATTGGAGAAAATATGGCTATTGAGTCCGTTGACTTCTGAGTCATATCCAATTTGTGAATCTTATCTTTATGGCAAAATGACTAAACTTCCTTTTGTAGGACATGGGGAAAGGGCCATAGATCTTTTTGCCCTAGTACATACTGATGTGTGTGGCCCATTTGATGTACCGACTAGAGACAACTTTGTCTACTTCATAACCTTTATCGATGATTTATCTAGGTATGGGTATGTGTATCTTATGAGATATAAGTCTGAAGCTTTTGAAAAATTCAAGAAATTCAGACATGAAGTAGAAAAGCAAACTGAAAAATCCATCAAAATTCTTCGATCAGATGAAAGAGGTGAATACCTTAGTCGGAAATTTTTGGACTATCTCAAAAAAAATAGAATAGTCTCTCAATGGTCTCCATCTGAAATAACTCAACTCAACGAGATTTCAGAACGGAGGAATCGAACTCTATTAGATATGGTCCGATCCATGATGAGCTTCACAGACCTTCTTAATTTTCTTTGGGGATACTGTTTGTTTACTGGAATATACTTACTAAATAGGGTTTCTTCTAAAATCATTCCTACCACACCGTATGAGATATGGCATGGTAAGAAATCAAGTCTGAGTCATCTCAAAATTTAGGATTGTCTGGCTCATGTCAAAAGACAACAAGCAGATAAGTTAGACTTTAGATCCTTTAGAGCTCGATTTATAGGATATCCTAAAGAGTCATTAGGATATTATTTCTACATTTCAGAAGATCACAATGTGATTGTGAGTCGACATGCCATCTTTCTTGAAAAATAGTTTATTCAAGATAGCAACATTGAAAAGCAGATCAAGCTCGAGGAGAAAGTCTCACAAGAGCAACAAGCTAAGGACCAAATGGAACCAAATCAGGTTAAGCCAATCCAATCACTACCTCCTCCACCTCATAGATCGAAAAGAATTTTTCATCCTCCTGAAAGGTACTTAGGTACTATTTCAGAGGAAGTAGAGAAAATATTTCTCATAGGTAATGGGTTCATGGTGATGATCCCAAAATCTATAACGAGGCGATATCAGATATCGACTTCGAGAAATGGTTAGAGATAATGAAGTCAAAAATTGACTCGATGCACTCAAACCAAGTCTGGACCTTGGTAGATCCACTAGAAGGTATAGTACCTATTGGATGTAAATGGATCTACAAGAGAAAGATTGGTGTAGATGGGAATGTGGAGACATTCAAAGCTAGATTAGTGGCAAAAGGTTATAGTCAATGCGAAGGCATTGACTATCAGGATACTTTTTTGCCAATAGCTATGCTTAAATCCATCCGCACATTGCTTGCTATTGTAGCCTATTTCGATTATGAAATATGGCAAATGGACATGAAAACGGTATTCTTAAATAGTTATTTTAAGAAAGATATCTATATGAAACAGCCGCTAGGTTTCACATCCTGTGATGATGATCACAAGGTATGCAAGCTGCAAAGGTCCATATATGAACTTAAGCAAGCATCTTGGAGCTGGAATACTTATTTTAATGATGTGATCAAATTATTTGATTTCATCAAGAACGAAGAGGAGTATGTATCTTCAAAAAGATCAGTGGGAGCATTGTTGTCTTTCTCATATTGTACGTGGATGACATCCTCCTTATTGAAAATGATATTCTCATGTTGACCACAGTTAAAATGGGGTTATCTAAAGAATTCTCCATGAAAGACCTAGGAGAAGCATCCTTTATTCTAGAAATTAAGGTCTATAGAGATAGATCGAATAGGATGCTAGGACTTTCACAGAAGATGTACATAGAGGAAGTGCTAAAGATGTTTAGCATGAAAAACTTTAAGAGGGGTTTGGTACCCTTCAGACATTGCATTCATCTTTCTAAGAAGATGTGTCCTAGCATACCTGAGGAAATAGAACGCATGAGCAAGATCCCTTATGCTTCAGCAATAGGGAGCCTCATGTATGCCATGTTATGTACACGACCTGATATAGCCCATGCTGTGAGTGTCACGAGCAGATATCAGTCGAATCCAGATGAAGAACATTGGACTTCTATGAAATGTATGCTTAAGTACTTGAGAAGAACTAAGGATATGTTGTTGGTCTTTGGTAATGAAGAACTCCAAGTCAAGGGGTATATAGACTTGGATTTTATGTCCAATGTAGATGATCGAAAGTCAACATCTGGAAGTCTGTTTGTGTGCAATGGTGGAGCTGTCAGTTAGAAAAGTTTTAAGCAGACAGTGATAGCAGATTCCACCATGAAAGTAGAATACATTGCTGCGTCAAAAGCTGCCAAGGATGCATTTTGGTACAAAAAATTTACTGCAAAGATCGAAGTGATGCCATCAGATGCCATTCCTCTGTACTATAACAATAACCGCTCCATAGCCCTTGCTAAGGAGCTGAGTCTCACCAAAAATCTAAGCACATCGAGCGGTGATACCACCTCATTCATGATTACCTCAAGAAGGGATATGTCCAAATCAAAAGAGTTGACTCTGGGGACAATGGGGCGGATCCGCTTACAAAGCCATTGGATCAGTAGAAGATCGAAGTCTATCTTGAGAAGATGGAACTTAGATTTGTAACAAATTGACTTTAGATCAAGTGGGAGTTTGTTAGATATGTATGTCTTTGAAGTCAGAATTGGCTAACACTTGTAATACACTACTAAGGATAAAATTATAATTTTGATTATAAATAATAAAATGAGTTATTTTCTATCAGAAATGTGTATTTAGTGTCTATGATACATCCCTTGAGTTAATGGTAATGATAATTCTTATTTTGAAGAGTTAAAAATTTAAGACAAGAATTTTCATTATTAACTCATAAAATACTTCCGATCGTAGGATCATCATGAGGATGGTGATTGATCCAATAGGTTAGTGTACAATTGCTTCTTCATAGTAGATGAGTCTTGAGTCTATGGTGTAGAGACATCGAAGCGAGAGTACAGGTACTCATTAGAGAATGAGGGTACTGAGCGTGACTATCTCGAGCAGTCATAAGAAAGTCTACCTTCTCATCGATGACTGACTCGAAGCTACAGTGGTACGTCTGGTTCTTTGATCTGAGGTGCATCAATAGTTCATCTTGAGGGTGTTATAGTTTGACTACACCATGACTCGATCTTTTAGTCATTTGGAATCCTGAGGTGTATGTTGGCTATAGCATGTTCATTGTAGGAATTGGATTGCACCAAGAGAAAATCTATCTACCTCGGTAGATGAGGAGTAGCCCTATGATGATCATGAGAATCAAGTCCATAAGCCCATGGCCATGGCAGAGTGAAATAATAGAAAGAGTTTCTATTAAGATTTTCACATCGGATTTGAATCGAATGATTAAATCATATGATAGAAATTAGGGTTTGACGAGTTCACCTTAACCCTAATCTGATCGGACTCAAGATAGAAGAACTTAATCACACAAGTAGCTACACCGAGAGGTTCATTTTCAGTTTTGATGGATTACCACCATATACTGCTAAGTGTCACTGATGGATTTGGGAGTAATTAAAATGAATTAGATGATCGATCATTCTAGTTGTCTGAATCAGAAAAATTCTGATTCATCGAAAGGAGTTTCGATGATGTCGATGATAGAGATCATGACATATCCCATTACCATACAGAACTAAATCTTACTGGGTCATACAAATAAGGGTTTGAATCTAGATATCATCAATTGGACTAACCCAGTTCAATTGATTTGAATTAGATTTAATTAGATTCAAGAAAATTATGCTAGCACACGATTAAGCCTAACGTTCTCCTTTTATTATCATTAAAAGTTGTCTCGACTGAGCTAAATAAGTTTATGCTCACTCAAGTACCTTTACTTGATTTGACTGGAGCTTGTCCAAGTCAGAAAAGAGTTATCTTAATTTATGAGATAAATTTGAGACAACACCTGCCATTTTCCATCATCTGCTAATTCTTGTCTTTTGACTTTAGTCAAACATTGACCTTTGACCCTTGGACATCTGCCCATATGTCATGCACTTATTGGAGAGCAGATAGGAGTTTATCCTCTTACTAGAATTTGAAAAGGAGGGGGCACATGCCTAGGGAGGCATGCGCCCATGGATAGGGATGCTTGGAGTCCCATATGGATGGGACTCTAGGTTGCTTCTTGGTTTCTACTTAGGTGGCCCATAACTATAGACTTTGATCAATCTTAGGTACCATCTAAGGATGAATTAGAGAGGCTCTCATCTAATTGGATCAGATGATGTCATCCCATCAATTAGATTTAGATCTGATTGCACGAAGTAACGTGATTGATCGGAATGATGTGGCACTACATGGCGCAGCAGGATCTATATAAACCTTATTTGCACCCAACTTTTATTGAGTTTCCTCTTAGCCACACCCCAAGGCTGCCCCTCTCCCTCCTCTATGCCATCTTCTGATCCTCTCTCTCCTCTCCATGCCTAAGAAAAGTTGGGCTTCAGTTTGGTGCGATCCAGGCAAGAAAAGGCTGACGAGAAAGGAAGAAGGCAGCACTGCTACAGAGACGACTGCTGATCTTCAGAAGAAGTTTTGAAGATCCTCTAAATCAGATTCAGATTTAATTTTTGGAGAGGTGATAAAGAAGAAGATCTCTAGATCTAGTATGAGTGGATACCGATAGAGGCCAGGTGCTTGCATGGCTAGATTCAGAACCTCAAGCAATCAGTAGGATTATCAAAGGATAATCAAATTACCCAGCATCAAGGTATAATTAAATCAAATTTAATTTATTTTTATTTTTATTCATTAGATCTATAAAATTAGATCTGAAATATCTCAGATCTGATATGGATACATGAAAATTTTTTTTGAAATATCTTTCTTGATTCGATCAGATCTGAACAAATTTGATCTAAAAAATTAGGATTTTTCCTTCAACTTTACCTTCCCTCAGCCATCTACTTTTCTTTAGACCCTGCATTGAAGTGAATAAGTATGCACTTGAACTAAAATCTAAAATCCAATTGGAAGAAGAGGAAATTATAAGATTAATTTTTATAATAAGCAAGTCTGACATACCTTCCAAAGGCATGTCCTAGTTCTTTAGGCTCTCCAGGTATGTTCCTCTTGAACTTTTCAAGGTCATTTCATCTGTCACTAATATATTTAGTTATTCGGGTAGGATGTTATCAATCTTGTTCATATGATAGTTTATAATAAACTCTCCATATGAATCAAGAAAGGACTGCAGGATCAGATTCACATGTAACTTAATTCCTATGCATGGTCATGCCGAGCTTCTCAAGCTTCTCGATGTCCTTGATCATTATCAAATAATGATCATGGACCGACTATCTATCATGTATCTTTGCTGTAAAAGGTCCACTAGAGATCTCAAAGCAAGCTGTGCGATTCTGATCATCATATAACTCTTGCAAGCGAGTCAGTATATCTTTAGCAGTCTTTATGCTCTCATGCTGGCATTGTAGTTGATTGGACACAGACACCAAAATAAAGCACCTAGCTCGATTATCATCATCCATCCACTTCTCAAGTGTAGCTCGTTGATTAGTGGAAGGACAAGCTAGCAAGATAGGGATTTTCTGATCAAGTACATAGGCCAATTTTTTAGAATTGAGAACTATTCTTAGGTTCTTGAGCCAGTCCTTATAGTTTATTTGGTCAACCTATTGGTCTTTAAGATATGAGCTAGTGGATTGAAAGCTGACATGGTTAACCATAGAGAGTAAAGATTCTAATTAGATATTTGTACTTGATTTTTATTTGTTTTAGGGTCTTTAAACATAAAACACAACTTCCACTATTTTCTTGAGTATCTCACACTCCTTGGATGGAGAAACAGAAACTCCTATGCAACTAGGATTTCAAGTGCATACTATGGTCCTACTAATCTATGTGCACCTCACCTAATAATTATTGATGACACGCAAACTAATGAGTGGATAATTCTTTGTATATTGCTTCTCTAAGCAAGTTACAGCAACATCGGTCTCTAAGTCCTTTGATCTCTCCTAATAGTATTATTGGCCATATTTCTTAGTTAAGTCAAATCTACCATTCACTAGCAAGTGCAAAGCCATCATTAGGTCCCTCACCTAGCAGTTATTAGGCCCAACCCCATCTCTACCCTGGAGCATCTCATACTGATAGAGTGATTGCGCCTTTCTGATGCAACTGAACTTCTATGACCAACCAAAAATAATCAATATTAGAAAGATGTCTGCATCTACAATGGTGGAAGACTGCTAGACTTAATATATATAAGAAGATTTATTTAGATTTTTTTAACTATTTACATCTCATACAAATCTTTAATTGATTAGGGCATGAGCTGAGCTCAAATCATCAGGCACCCAAATTCAAAATTGATCATAGTTAATGAGGTAAGTAAGAGATTAATGGGAGGCATCCCACTACCAGTGGCAACGGTCCTAATTAAATAATCATCATTCAATTTCTTGCCTTAGATACCAATTGATTCTGACCAATTTTTAATTAGGTTAACCTAAGTAATCAAGGCTCGAGTTATTGAGCCAAGACCAAATTATGGGTCAATGATTTATAACACATGTAACTTAATCTATTTGATCCTACAACTTTTATTTTGATCTCAAGCAGACTTGATCTAATCGCAATCAACTTCTTGATTCGACTCAATTAATTATCCTTCTCAATTGAGCCCATTATATGCTAATCAAAAATTCTACAACTATAATCAAATTACAGATTCAAACTGGTCTACCCATCAACCCAATACACAAAAATTTCAGATCTTGAAATAAAATTTTAGATGTAAATTCAGATCAGAAATGATTTTCAAATCAGAACAAAACACTGCAAAACTTATTTAGACCTAAAACTAATTTCAGATTTGAAGCTATCATAATTTATTTCAGATCTAAAATAATTTTAGATCTAAAACAACAATATGATCGTATCACATATACAACAAAAATTTTGGATCTTGCAAGTTTTAGTATTTAACATCATTCAAGGACAACCTTACCATATAACTGATTTATGCCAGGACAACCTTATGTCAGAATGATAACTTAATAATTAATTAACTTCAGATTTGATTTCTACAAATCAAATTTCAGATCTGAATTGATTTCATATTCATATCAAAACCATGGCTCTGATACCACTGTTAGAAACGGATAGTTTCATATATGTGTTTTAAAATTTTTTCATATTTTAATTATAGTGAAATAAAAAAATTAGATTAAAATATTTTTAATTTAAATATGCATTAGATCTAATCTGCTAAACCATCTATCATGGATCTATCATATGAACATGAAAGAATTCGATCTGAAATCTGATTATGAAAATAAAAGTAGGAAGGAGATCCGATCTCAATAGTGCTGGTTGATGATTACCGTGATTGATGATCGTGGATGTCTTCTGGATTTCTTGAAACTGCACGAGCATCCGACCTCTATAGGTATCCATGTGAAGTCTTCGATCCAATCAAAGGCCCATGATTTCATCAAGATACTAGTTTTCTTGCAGAAATTACTTTCTGATGGTTGAAAAAAATCTTCTTCATTTCTCTCATACCCTCTTAGAGATATAGAAGAAGAGGAGAAGGAAGAGTAGGAAAAGGAAGAAGAAGAGAAGAAACTCTTTTCTCTCTCTCTTATTTTCTTCTCAAAACCCCATGCTTTAAGAGAAAGGAGACGTGCTAAAGGATGTGCACCTCTCTTGTTTCTCACATACAAAACACCCATGCCCCTTTCTCAAATATCCCATGCCCTTTCTATCTAATTTTCATGCTAAAATCATATCCCTACACCAACAACCTTCTATTATTAGGCATCATTAGGGAGTTTTAGATAGGTTTTAACTCTTTTAGATAAGAGTTCAAAGGAGGAGGGGGGCGGGGTGGGGGTGTTTGGGGGGAGAAGGCTTTGGTGTGAATTCCATCATGCAAAATATAAGAGAAGGGGCAAGTGTGAGAAGGGTAGGCATGGAGCAATAAGTGGTGCAAGGTAGAGAGAGAGTCGCCATCCACTTGGGCTCTCTCTTGATACCTTGGTCAAACCCTAGTCAAATTTAATTTGGTTAGAATTTATTTGCACCTAATTAGAGAGAAAATCCTAGTCTAATTAGGAAACCAATCTCTATTGATTAGATCCTAATCTAATTAGGAATTAGGTCAAATCCAAATCATAATTGAATAAGGAATTTATCTCTTATGCAAATGGGTTATTATAATTGAGTTATCTCATAATTCAATTAGTCTTGTTCTAATCAAACCTAAACCAAGACTTCCTGAACTCGATCTTACGAATCATATAGGACTTCTTCTTATCTACCAAGATCGATAAATTTCATCTAGGTGCATCCTACTCCTAACAGTGAATTTAAATTCATTGTAACCAACATACACTACAAGGATCAAAATGGATAGGAGATTAAGTATATATGTAATCAAACTATAATAGCCTCACTACGAATAGCCGAGGCATCGTAGGTCAAAGGACCACTCACACCACTACAGCATTGAGTCAGCCACTGAAGACTGAGTAGACATCTAAGTGGCTTCTTGTGTTGATCACGCTCAGTATAAGTTGTTATCTAATAACCATCTATACTTTTATTCTAGTATCTCTATACCGTAGACTCAAGACTCATCTATTTGAAAGAAAAGCAATCTATGCACTGTTCTAATTGGATCAATCATCATCCTTTATGATGATCCCTTGATCAGGAGCTTTTAGAAATTAATCATCCATAACACATCTTAAATTCTCAACACTTTGAGAATATATGTCATCATCTGTTAATTCCATAGATGAATAATAGATATACATTAAACATGATTGAAATAAAAAATTATCCTTTTATTAATGAATAAATTTGACAAATATAAACTTATGCCCTGCAATTACAATATGCATCAACCAATAATTAGCTTCTAGGACAAACATCTAATAGTTTCTATTTATGATTATGGGATTAGGTTCCTCATTAGAGATCATGAAGGTCAGTGTTGTATGCAAAGTCTTCCTTATTGCAGGCTACATGGAAGGGACTCATGGTGGCACCAAAAATTTTTGTCTCACTACTATTATTGTTGAGGGAGATTCTACCACAATTGTTGCATAGAATAATGGCCCCATTATAATATTGTGCAAGCTTCTCCACTCACTATGACAAAAATATTTTTTAACGATAATTTTATAGCAGCAATTCTTTAATAGCCATAAAAAATTAAGTATCTATGTATCAATTATGACTATTAATAAATAGTTATAAAAAATATTTATAATGGCTATTATCTTCCAATTGCAATTAAAAATAATGAAATAATCTGGTGATAAATTATCCATACTAATAATTCAGCCCACCATGCCTGTGCCCGCCCCCCCCCCCCCCCCCCCCATGTATCCCTCCCCCCCTCTAATCCCTCCCAATCCCTCCATTCTCTCCCCTTCCCCACCCCCACCCATCCTTTTCTTTTCGTATTCTCCTATTCGTTCTATTATCTCTACTCTCTAAATCTATTCGAAGAAGATTTGAGAGGCCTCAAGGTATGTCAGCCTCTCCTCCTTCCTCCCTCTCTCTTTCTTCCATCCATTTTTTTCCTTTCCCCTTCTCGAGTGGAATGCCCTAAATAGGGCATATCATCTATTATAGAGATCTTCTTGGTTCAGTTGGTCAATTTCAAGGTATGTATCCGTTTTTACGATATGAAACTTTACTCCATTTTTTGTATTCCCCCGTAGTCAAAGTATATTGCCCATTTGGACTTCCCTCCTTTCTCTCAAAATTATTTGATGCAACTTTTATCGAAAGGTTGGGAGTTAGAAAAGAGGCTATGTGTCGCCTCATACTGTTATTAGTATATCAACACTAGTGTATTATTAAACGAAAGCATTTTCATATCCTAACATCTTATATTTTCTAGAAATTTTAGTTTTTTTTTATTATTATTATTTTGGAATTTAGAAGTGGTTGTTCTATGAGAAGATTATCCATCTAACTGGGTGAAGTGGGTGCTTAAATTTAGTATTTCCCATATAATAGTGCTTTGCCAATTGATTATTTATTTACTTTTGGTGGCAGATGGGGAAATTTCTTTCCTGTTAACATTGCAATTATTACTCAAAAATCTTATCGATTTGGTTCTTCCAATGGCTATATAAGTTTTGATAGTTTGCAAAGCATTTTGCTTTGTATACATGTTCTTACACTTTTGGTCAAATTTCTTCACTACCTCCTAGAAAAGGTTCAGAGAAAACTTGGGGCATGTGGATGTGGGGGATGGGTGTTTCAGGGTTTGGAAATATGAAAGTAGCATTATTTGGATAACTAATCTAAATTATTGAGGGGAGACCTGTGGATTTGGGGCTTCTTCTATGGTATAGTTGTTCGTGCTACGGTGATTTTTCGAGGTTGGAAAAGGTAGTTTAATCGATCGGTGTTGCGAGTTTGTAGCATGAATACGACACGCTTAGTTCTTATGAAAAAGAGAAGCGACATGAAAGTGATTAGTGGTTTAAATTATATAGGGTGGGTGCATTTTGGGGCATGTTAAGGGTTTAGTCTATTCGATTTTATATTGATATAAAATAATGGTCAAAAGAATGAGAAAAAGTACAAATAATGGTTTGTAAATATTTTGTTTTCTCGTTCCCTCCTTGGAATTCTGGTGGAGATGCGTCATCTTTCTTTGAATCTGCAGAGCGGTGATGCAATAGGGAGTTCAAAAATAGAGGGTTTAATTTGGTTTGTTATGGTCTGTGTATTTGGATTTAGCATTAGTCCTGCAGAATCTGACTCAGCTTTTTTCAATTGAAAAGATTAGTTTAGTTTAGCTCATTTATTTATTAAGAAGGTAATCAAACAATTCATGTGGAGTTGCATCATACTCTTTCAAGGTTGTAATATTCTTCCAATGGATATGGACTCAATTCTTTGAAATTTGCAACAGAAGAAGCTGAAATTTGTTTGCTTGGAATCTTAGCATACAGATGATCAATGATGCTATCAGTACATGATCTCTTATCTTGGCATAGATGCATGATCACGAGAAAATTATTAGGTGGCTGACCTTCTCCCTACCTGTCAAATTTGCGACGGCTGCATGAAAGTGCTGCAGAGCTAATGGAAAAAAAAAAAATTGTGAGGGGAAATCTCGATCTCCTTCTAAATAAGTATTTTGGGAATGAATTAAAGAGGCTTGTAATGCTGATCTTGGATAACGTGTCATGCCATCTTATATGTGCGTGGTTGGTTTAAATTGATCATTTGTCTTCTCATAGTGTTTTCTATGGGATTTGAATCCATATACACGTCCAGTTAATAACGTATGCAACACAATCTGAGTTACTGACAAAAATATGTTATGTTCTACAAGTTTAGTGCGGGTAATAAAACTATGATGAACTAGAAAGTTTTATTAAGCAGAACTTTTGCGTTGGTTATTATAGAGTCCTTTGAGATGAATAGTTTATTGGAGGCAATGCAATCCTTGGTTGATAATTCAAATTTATGAAGGTATGTATATTATTTTTTGAATGTTGTAAAAATTTTATCGACCGTCCCTCATCGCCTAGGCTTCCATGCTCGGGGATGCCTAGACTATTTGACAACTATGGCTTCAAACAATGAGGCAAAAAATGTTGGAGGCACCATGCTTGACTTATTTTAAGAATATATTGAAGCTAGATTGCTCTACTGATGTGTATTGCAACATATATTGGAATAGAGTTTTGAGACTACCAAGGTTAGAAGTAAATGTAAACAATCCATTTCAGGAATTATAAACTGTGGTTATATGTGAAGATTCATGATGTAGTGTGATTGCTAAGTTTGGGCCATTTGCCACAAGTTGCTGTTCATTAAACATTTCACCATTTGCTTAAATGCATTCATGAATCTTGTGGTGCTTTATAATCTCTTGGTAATATTTTCTAGCACTTACTGTAGCCGGTTGGTTACTCTGTACCCAATCTCAAGGCTTTTCTATCCTATCCTTCCAGGTTATGAGAATAGTTTGATGATCTGATTGTTGATAATTGTACATTTCCATTGTAACTTAGAATGAAGGGATTCCTTTCTGATATTTTTTCAAATTTCTTGATTACATATTTAAATGTCAGATTATCTATTACAGTCTTTAAATTTGCTCAGATCTTAGAAATTGTGTGGAAATGTTTTTTGGAAAGAATTTGATCATTAGTGGGTTGTGGAAACTATTAACCTCCTTTGATTCACTGCTTCATTTTTTTGCCTCTCATGTAGCATATGGTTCTTGAATACTAGGAATGTTGGTTCATGAATAGGTATTGCTTAACAAGGTCTTTAGTTGTAGATCAAATCTTTATAACAGTTTATAATAGTTTATCGCTAGTTGTTCTTTCTTTATATAAAACATGCAGTACTGACTATACAATTTTGATGAACTGCTAACATGTACTTTTATTTAGATAGATGCTGAAACAATACTTTGGTTGTTAATGTTCTTGATTGTTAAAGAGGGTTTATGATATTAAAATGTTTGATATATATGCAATTGATTTGATTTAGATTTATGCCTTTATATTGTAATTTTTTTATGCCTTTATGTTGTAATTCCTATTATTTGTTTTTCACTTTTCTTGTCCATGTGATTATAAGCAATCTTCCAATGTGAATCAAAGCATTAATCACTCTATATTTATATTTTTTGATTTTAAGAAATCTTGCTTGTTTTAGCGGTGACCATTCATGGATAATCATAAGCACAAAAGGTGGATGGATTATTGTAGGGTGACTATAGAATATCTAGATGTAGCAGATAATTTTCTCAATTTTGCCCTCCAAAATAACTCTGAAAATGGAAAAATATTAAATCCTTGTAAAAGTTGTGTGCTCTATTATCGAAAAAAATTGGGTAGACGTATATGATGACCTTATAGTCAATGGTATTATGTCGGGATATGATGCTTGGATTTATCATGGACAGTCAATGTCTACGTTACTTTCTATGTAAAATGGTCACAGAGAAAGGAAAGCACATGAAGATGATGATGTAGTAGGAATGCTAAATGATGCATTTAGAATAAGGAGTGAAGCTAGAGACATGGATGCAGGAAATCCAGTGGAGGAAAATATGGATGGATTTACCACATAAGATAGTATGGTGCATTTTAATATAGAAGTAGAAAAACTTAACAAGTTATTGAAAGATGCCGATAGAGCATTATGTCCTAGATGTAGGAAATTCACCACACTTTCCTTACATCTTTATCACATAAAGTGCACTTTTGGATGGTGTAACCAATCATTTGGTATGTTACTTAAACTTTTAAAAGATGCATTCTCTGAAGGTGAAAGTTTACCAAATTTTTTTAATGAAACAAAAAAGATTATTGAAGGATTGAAACTTAATTATGAAAAGATCCATGCTTGTCCTAATGATTGTATGTTATTTTAGAAAGAGAAGATTAATAATGATATGTGCTCAACGTGTGGTGCTTCTCGATGGAAAAATAGTACTGATTTGTCTAACAATGCATCTAGTTTAAAGAAACTACAGAAGAAAGTTCTAGCAAAAGTTATGAGGTACTTTTCTTTAAAACTAAGGTTGCAAAGGTTATTTATGTCTTCTAAAACTTTAGATTTAATGATATGGCATGTGAAAAGCCATACTGAGGATGGAAGTCTGAGACATCAAGTAGACTTTGAAGCATGAAAAAATTTTGATTCTCGATATCTTGATTTTGCTGCAGACCCTCATCATGTTAGATTGGGGCTTGCAAGTGATGGCTTTAATCCATTTAGTATAATACAAAATAATTATAGCATATGGCTAGTTATTTTAATATCATATATTTTACCACCATGGTTTTGCATGAAGCAATCTTATTTTATGCTTTCATTGCTTATTCCTGAGGATAAAGGGCCGAAAAATGATTTTAATGTGTATATCGAACCTTTTATACAAAAATTGAATGAGTTACGGGAAGTGGGTGTAAATACTCATGATGCTTCAAGCAAAGAGACCTTTCAACTACGTGCAGCAGTTATGTGGACTATAAATGATTTTTCAACTTATGGCTACTTATCTGGTTGGTGCATCTTTGGTTATTATGCATGTCCTTGTTGCAATATAAATACCTACTCCAAGCGTTTGACACATGGCAAGAAATTTTGCTACATGGGTCATCATCGTTTCTTGGATATATCACATAAGTTTTGATATGATAAAAAATTATTTGATGGGAATAAAGAATTAAAAGTTGTACTACTCACACTATCTAGATCAAAGGTGTTAAATCAATTAAAGGATATTGAGTTCACTCTTAGCAAGCAGAGCGAAAAAGTTAGTGGGGTTATGAGAAAAACATGAAAAAAGAGAAGTATTTTTTTCAAACTTCCTCATTGGAAATATAATCTAGTGCATCATAATTTTGATATAATGCATATAGAAAAAAATGTATGTGATAACTTGATCAATATCATATTGAATATTAAAAAAAAGCTAAAAGACAACTTAAATGCATGTTATGACCTACAAAAGATGAATATCAGACAAGAGCTATGGCCTCAAGAATGAGCATCTGGAAGAAAATACTTGCCGATTGTTTGTTTCACTATAACTCCACATAAGAAAAAACTTTTCTATGAGGTCCTGGAGAATGTAAAATTTTTAGATGGATTTGCATCAAATATCTCATAATGTATCATCAAACATCATAAATTATCTAGACTTAAAAGCCATGATTGCTATGTTTTAATACAACATCTTTTTGCTATTGCATTATGAGGAACTTTGCCTGAGAAAATAACATCAGTTGTAATTGAACTTTATAGTTTCTTTTGAGGAATATGTTCTAGAACTCTAAAAGAAGATAAACATCAGTTACTTGAATAAAATATTGCATTAATACTTTGCAATATGGAGAAGATTTTTCCTCCATTCTTCACAAAGATGGTCTACTAGGTTATTCACCTAGCATCTGAGGCTAAATTGGCTAGACCAGTTCATTATCAATGGATGTATCCTATTGAGAGATAAATGATTAATTTTAAGCTACGTTATCTTTTTATATTATGAAACTAATGTATGAAGAATATAATAGATATATAATTTTTTTTCACTTAGGTATTTATCCATCTTAAAATCCTATGTGCGTAATCGAGCACATCCTAAAGGTTCAATAGTAGAGGCATATCTAGTAGACGAGTGCCTAACATTCTGTTCTTTCTACTTACAAGGTGCTGAAGCAAGATCTAATCGATCAATTAGAAACTATTGGGGATGAACCCCGCTCCCGTCGAAGTCCAGTCCGATGCTCAGGCTGGTGCAACCGATAGTCATGGAAGAATTTCAGCGGACAAACCTTAGCCGAACTCCTTCAGCTAGCCGAACTCTTAAGTGACCAAGCTCATCCGGTCGAACCCCTCAACGGTCGTCTCTCGATCGAACTCCTCAATGATCGTCCCTCGATCAAACTCCTCAGTGGCTGTCAATCGGTCGAACTCCTCAGCGGCTGTCAACCAGCCGAACTCCTCAATGGTCGTCCCTCGGCCAAACTCCTCAGCGATCGTCCCTCGATCGAACCCCTCAATGGTTGCACCTTGGTCGAGCTCCAGTCAGACTTCTCCCAGACACCTCCTTCGGTCGGATTCCTGGATCCCTCCTTCTGACGGACGCTTACGGAAGTCAAACTCCTTTCGGGCTCCTTCAGCTATTGTTCCTCCCGAGCGGCCCCCCAGCCATGTTTCCATCGGGAGTCCGAACTCCTCCAAAATGGGTACACATCAAAGCTCTTCAACCCTTCATTCGGTCTCAAGTGGCTCAATATCAAGATAGCTGCAGCCATCACCATCAGTCTGCTGCAAGCGACAGCGACCCGCTACCAGGCGGCGATGGTTGTCACCGTCAATCCATTGCAGGCAGCACTGCAGACGGCATCTTTCCTCAGGACTGACTCCATTGGACCTCGAGCGGCCCGCCACCATGCAGCTACAGCTATCACCATCAAGCTTCATCTATAAAAAGGATCCTTCAGATACGCTAACTCTAGGCTTTAAACTCTAAGCTCTAAGCTCTCCTCTTCTTCTCTAGACTCTGTGAAACTCATTTTTGAGCACTCCATTCCTGTTGGCCAGAGCTGCCTTTTTCGTCGGAGGATCCTACCGGAGCCACCCCCCACCGACTCCGGATGGGACTTTATTTTGTAGGTCCCCGATGGTGACCTTATCCACCTTCACTCCAGTTGATTCTAGCGATGATCAGATTCTGCGTCAATAAATTGATGCTAGAAGGAGGGGTCTAAACCTTAATTTCTATTCTAAAGAAGTGCTCAATCCTTTTGGATCCTCTTCTTCTCTCCATCTCCCCAATCTTAAAAACCCTTCAGGAGGATCCTACCAAAGATCTACTGCTGGAGCTGTTAGATATATGTGCCCTAGAAGCCAGAATTGGCTGACACTTGTAATACACTTCTAGGGGCAAAATTATAATTTTGACTATAATCAATAAAATGGGTTATTTTCTATCACATATGTGTATTTAGTGTCTGTGATACATCCTTTGAGTTAATGGTAATGATAATTCATATTTTCAAGAGTTGAAAATTTAAGACATGAATAATCATTATTAACTCATAAAATGCTCCCGACCATAGGATCATCACGAGGATGGTGATTGATCCGGAAGGTTGGTGTACAATCGCTTCTCTTTAGTAGATGAGTCTTGAGTCTACGGTGTGGAGACACCGGAGCGAGAGTACAGGTACTCGTTAGAGAACGAGGGCACTGAGCGTGACCACCTCGAGTAGTCATTAGGAAGTCTACCTTCTCGTCAATGACTGACTCGATGCTGCAGTAGTGTGTCTGGTTCTTTGACCTGAGATGCATCGGCAGTTCACCTTGAGGGTGTTATAGTTTGACTACACCATTACTCGGTCTCCTAGCCATATGGAACCCTGAGGTGTATGTTGGCTATAGCATGTTCATTGTAGGAACTGGATTGCATCAAGATGGAATCTATCTACCTCGGTGGTAGAGGAGCAGCCCTATGATGATCATGAGAATCAAGTCCAGAAGCCCATGGCCATGGCAGAGTGAAATAATAGAAAGAGTTTCTATTTAGATTTTCACATTGGACTTGAATCGAATGATTACATCATATGACAGAACTAGGGTTTGACGAGTTCACCTTAACCCTAATCTGATCGGGGCTCAAGATAGAAGAACTTAATCACACAGGTAGCTGCACCAAGAGGTTCGCATTCAGCTCTGATGGGTTGCCACCATATACTGCTAGGTGTCACTGGTGGATTTTGGGAGCAATTAGAATGATTTAGATGATCGATCATTCTAGCTGTTCGAATCAGAAGAGTTCTGATCCATCGAAAGGAGTTTCGATGATGTCGATGATAGAGATCATGACATATCCCATTACCATACAGAACTGAACCTAACTGGGTCACACAAACAAGGGTTTGAATCTGGTGATCATCAATTGAACTGATCTAGTTCAATTGATCTGAATGAGATTCAATTAGGTTCAAGGAAAATCGTGCTAGCACTCGATTGAACCTAACGTTCTTCTTTTACTATCATAAATAAGTTGTCCTGACTGAGCCAAAGGAGTTTGTGCTCAATCAGAGGCCTTCATATGGTCTGACTGGAGGTTGTCCAAGTCAGAAAAGGTTGTCTTATTTTGTAAGACATTACCTGCCATTTTTGGTCACCTGCCATTTCTTGTTCTTTGACTTTGGTCAAAAGTCTACCTTTGACTGGTCAAACGTTGACCATTGACACTTTGACTTTTGACCACATGTCATGCACCTATTGGAGAGCTGGTGGGGGCCTGTCCCCCTGCCAGAACCTGGCAAGGAGAAGGGCGCACGCCAAGGGTGGCGTGAGCCCAAGTAGGAGGCGCCTAGGAGTCCTTGTTGGACAAGGACTCCACCTCCCTTTTGGATTCCAATCAGAGTTCTACTAAGAATCCAGTTTGACTGGTCTTAGGCACCCTCTAAGGAGGAATCCAGGGGTCTCTATTCCAACCAATCAGATTTAGATCTGATTTCACAAAGGGTTGTGATTGGTTGAGAGGAAGAGGAGTTGGATCACAAGAGGTCTATAAATAAGACCCTGCGCCCAACCCTAATTCCAATGAAATTAGACACGCCCCAAGGCTGCCTCTCCCCTCCTTCTCCATGCCATAGTCTCTTCTCCCCTTGCTCTCCACGTCCAAAAGGTGTTTTGGACTTTGGTTGGTGCGATTCAGATCAAGGAAAGGCGATCAAAAGCAAGAAGGCTGCGCTGCTGCAAAAGGACGACTGCAGATCTTCAAAAGAGTTTTGAAGATCCTCCAGATCAGATCCAGATCTGATTTTTGGAGGTGTGATAGAGAAGAAGAGGATCTCCAGATTCAACCCGAGTAGATACCGGTAGAGGCCAGGTGCTTGCGTGGCTAAGATCCAGAACCTTCCGCTGCAATCAGGATCATCTACAGGGTAATAGGATTACCCAAATCAGGTAAATTAAATTTGAATTAATTTATCTTATTTTATTTTATTTATTAAAATAATAAGAATCAGATCTGAAACATATCAAGATCTGATTGAGATCAAGAGAAAATTTTTGAAATATATCTCTTGATTTAATCAGATCTGGATGAACCTGGATCGGAAAATTAGGATTTCCCTTCAGATTCGTGGTCTCACGGAGGCAGTGCAGGCAGTGTAGGCCATGCACCAGCAGGCTCCAGTACCAACTCAACCAGCGCGGGATTCTCTAGAGCCGTGTGGTCCGATCCAGGAGCAACCGACTTGGGCTATCCAACCTTCGATCTCCAGAAGGGGGAGGCAAAGGAGGGAGAGCCCTTGCTCGGACCATGACTCAATCTAGGGTGAAGCTTCACACCCATTCTACCAAAAAATCTTGGAGATCAAAGACCGTGAAGATCTCTTAGATCAAAGGCTCTTAAAAATGAGCCAACGAATCGAAGAGCTTCGTCACACTCCTTCCTCACGTGGTAATGACATTTGCACTGACCCTCCTTTTTCATAAAAAATTATGTAGGAATCGATTCCGTCGAACTTCAATATTCCACAGTTCGAGAGTTACGATGGGACCATCAATCCGATCGACCACTTGAAAGCCTTCTGGATAATGATGTTGCTCCATGGTACGCCAGATGCTATCTTGTGCCAGGCTTTTTCCTCTACCCTTAAGGGAGCTGTCAGAAATTGGTACTCGGTACTCAAGCCGAGTATCATCTTATCATTTGATCAAATGAGTCAATAGTTTGCAGCCCATTTCGTCAATAGTAGGCGATCGCACCGAGGTTTGGATTTCTTGATGGCCATCAGACAGAAGGAGGGAGAACCCATTCGGGCTTATGTCATCCAGTTTAATGCTGCCGCGTTGAAAGTCCAGAACTTAGACCAATCAGTCACCATGGCCACCCTCAAGGGTGGCCTTTAGAAGAATGACTTACTGTTCTCTCTAGAAAAAAAGTATCCCAAAAATTTTACTGACATGCTAGCTCGGGCTGAAGGGTATGCCCGGGCAGAGGAGGCCTTCAAGGCCAAGGATGATGAAGCCAGCAGCAAGCGACGAATCGGCGAGCCGGGCAGGCCCATCAAAGAAGGAAAGCAGAGTGAAGCTCGGCCACGCTCCCAGACTCCTTCCGATCGCAGGTGAGCCCGAACTCCCCCTCGAATCCTAAGGTGGGGAAGCTCTGATGGAAGGGCACGCCGAGGTTCTTCCCACCGCTGAAGTTCTCTCCAACGAAGATTTCACAACTATGCCCCCCTTAATGCTCCAAAGACCCAAGTGCTGATGGAAATCAGGGAAGGACCTCCAAGATTGGAGAGGATGCATTCCCGTCCCAGCAAGCGCGATCCCAATAAGTTCTGTCTCTATCATCGTGACCATGGCCATGACACTGAGGAGTGCATCCAACTCCAGGATGAGATCGAAGAGCTCGTCAGACGAGGTAGACTCGATCGATTCCTACGGAGACGGTCCAAAGAGTAGGAGGGTCGGCTGAGGGCGTTACCACCAAGTGGGGAGAACCAAGAAGATCGGCCACCTCTCGATGTCATCAATACTATCTCGGAGGGACTTCAACAAGGAGAGGCCAGCGAATCTAAGGGATCGGTGAAGAGGCAAAGGATCACGGAACCCGTGGCCTTTATCGAGGTGGACGGTCAGAGAATCTAGTTTCTGCACAATGACGTGGTTATAATTTCTTTAAAAATTGCTGACTATGATATACTTCGCATTTTGATGGATAATGGAAGCTCGGCCGACATATTATTTTATGATGCCTTCTCGAAAATGTTTTTACCCAATGATTGGTTGGGGTCTATGAATTCTTCGCTGATAGGATTCACTGGCAACACCATACCAGTCAAAGGCATAATAACTTTGGCTGTGGCGGTGGGGCAACACCCAAAATTGGCCAAAGCGTGGGTCGATTTCCTAGTCGTGAGGACTCCGTCCACCTATAACGCTATTCTAGGCCGATCTGATCTAAATGCACTTCGGATAGCGATGTCAACCTATTATTTGAAGATGAAGTTTCTGACGAGTCGTGGGGTCGAAGAGGTCAGGGGAGACTAGGCTCTGGCGAGGCACTGCTACTTTGTCGCCTTACATGAGGGAAAATGGTCTGACCCTTATCTTGTTGATAGACTGGATGTTCGTGATGATCTCACTAAGGAGCTGGGAGAGCTTATGGAGGATCTCATCTCTGTGCCCTTAAATAATGGAAACTTGGAGCATGCGGTGCAGATCGGTTCCAACTTGGTAGGTGAGATTCGGGAGTAGCTCATCGCCTTCCTTAAAAGAAATGCAGACGTCTTCGCCTGGACCCTAGCGGACATGTCGGGGATTGACACCGAGGTCATGGAACATCGACTGATCGTCGATCTGAGGCATTGACCGACGAAAGAAAAGATGCGCCACCACACCCCGGAGAGGCAGAAAGCAATCGTCGAAGAAGTGGACAAGCTCCTCAAAGTCGGACTCATCCAGGAGGTTAATTATCCGACCTAGGTCTCAAACGTGGTCCTTATCAAAAGGACGAACAACAAGTGGAGGATGTGCGTTGACTTCAAAAAGCTGAACAAGACCTACCCGAAAGACAGCTACCCTCTACCTAGGATTGATCAACTGGTGGATGCGACCTTGGGTCATAAGCTCCTCACCTTCATGGATGCCTTTTTTGGTTATAATCAGATATGGATGGTGCTCGAGGATGAAGAGAAGACTGCCTTCATTACTGACCGTGGTCTTTATTATTATAGGATCATGCCTTTTGGACTCAAAAATACAGGGGCAACGTACCAGCATTTGGTCAATAAGATCTTCAAGGAGTAGATCAGCCACAACATAGAGGTGTACGTGGATGATATGCTCATCAAAAGTTGAGCTTCAATAGACCACCTCGCCGACCTTAAAGAGACCTTCGGTGCACTCAGAAAGCATAAGATGAAGTTGAACCCAACCAAGTACGCCTTCGGCATGACCTTCAAAAAATTTTTGGGGTTCATGGTGTCGAGATATGAAATCAAAGCAAACTTCGAGAAAATCTGAGCCATTCAAAAGATGACCGCTCTGAAGACGATCAAGGAAATTCAATGTCTGATCGAAAAGGTGGCATCCCTAAATCGCTTCATCTCAAGGTCGGCCGAATGATGCATGCCCTTCTTCCAAGTTCTCAGGCGATCAAAGGACTTCTGCTGGATGGTGGAGTGCCAACAAGCATTCGAGGAACTTAAAAACTACCTCGGCTCACCCCCACTACTGGCAAAGCTCGAACTTGGAGAAGAATTATTTCCATATCTAGCTATCTCTCCGATGGCCCTAGCGGCAGTTCTGGTCAAGGAAGAAGTGAAGACGCAGCGACCGATTTACTACGTGAGTCGGATCTTGAGGGGTGCGGAGACCAAGTACTCTAGGTTGAAAAAACTAACTTACCCTCTTCTAATTGCTACCAGGAGGCTCCGACCTTATTTTCAAGAGCATACCATAACGGTTCTCATGGACCAACCAATAAAAGCAGTCCTTCACTGAGCGGATGTTTTCGAAAGAATCACAAATTGGATAATCGAGCTCACAAAGTTCGATATCAACTACCAGCCCAGGCCATCGATCAAGGTCTAGATACTGGTGGATTTTGTGGTAGAATGCACCATTCCAGTCGAAGTTGAGCTTGAACTGAGTGAGATTGGCACCAAAGTGAGATCGAGCTTGGACAAAGTCGAGCTATCGTAGTTGAACCTCCCCGAGGAAACTGCCGACCTCCCCAAAGGCTCCTAGGCTCTGCACGTGGATGGTTCATCCAACTCCGCTGGAGCTGGTGTGGGGCTGGTCTTGGTTAGCCCCGAGGGAGTCGTCGTCGAGTACGTGCTGCACTTCGAGTTTTTTGCGACCAACAATGGGGCCGAATATGAAGCGTTGATCATCGGATTAAAGATAGCAAGAGAATTAAAAGTAGATCGACTTTAAATCTACAGCGATTCCTAACTGATGATTGGCCAAGGTAGTGGCAGCTACGAAGCACGGGAGAAAAGCAAGGTGAGATACCTTAGAAAAGTGAGGGATTTGACTCTGGCCTTCGATAGTTTTGGCATTCAACATATTTCGAGGGTGAAAAATGCAAGAGTCGATCTTCTCTCCAAATTGGCTACTTCAGCCCCGGTCGAACTGTCCAAAGGAGTATTTCTGGAGACTCTGAAGTGCCCAACCCCAAAGGAACCTTAGGTCATCCTGCAGATGGAATTTGAGCCAAGCTGGATCGATCCGTTGGTCGCTTACCTCAAGGAGGGGGTCCTTCCTCATGATCTGAAAGAAGCTCGAAAGCTCAGGAATTAGGCCTCCCGTTATGTTTTACATGAAGGCAGGTTGTATAAGAGGTCATACTCCCTCCCACTGCTGAGATGTCTTCGACCTTCGGAGGCCGACCTCGCACTATGGGAGGTGCACGAAGGACTCTACGAAGGTCACATAGAAACTAGGTCCCTATTGCAAAGACTACTTCGATAAGGGTACTACTGGCCGATCTTGTTTTATGATTTCATCGAATATGTGAGAAAGTGCGACCACTGTCAGAAGAACGCCAGCGTACAAAGATAGCCGACATCTGAGCTTGCTCCACTAAGTGCACCTTGGTCATTTGTGCAGTGGAGAATGGATATACTCGACCCCTTTCTGATGGCATCCGGGCAGCGGAAGTTCCTCCTGATTGCGATCGACTATTTTACCAAGTGGGTCGAAGCCAAACCACTAGCAAAGATTACCAAGGCCAAGGTGCAGGACTTCGTCTGAAAGTCACTAGTCTATCGATTTGGTCTGCTCCAAACTCTTATAATCGATAATGGGCGATAGTTCATCGGGGCAAGGTTCGCCGAGTTCTGCGAAGGACTGAACATCTCCCACCGCTTCACATCGGTGGCTCACCTACAGGCCAATGGGGAAGCTGAGGTGACCAACCGGATCCTGCTATAAGGTATCAAAGCGAGGCTCGACAGGACAAAGGGGGTCTAGGTGGATGAACTCTACCACGTTCTTTGAGCATACCGAACTACACAGAGGGTGCCGACTAGGGAAACATCCTTCGCCTTAGCCTTCGACATGGAGGTAGTTATGCCGATCGAGCTCAAGCTTCCGTCTGCACGAGTCGTGGGCTTCAACGAGCAGCACAACCCCCATGACTTTAGAGTCGACCTCGACCTACTAGAAGAAAAAAGGAAGGAAGCCTGCATCCGGATGGCAGCCTATAGATGGAAGATGGCTCGATACTACAACTCCAGAGTTAGAAACAAAACATTAAAAGTGGGGGACTTAGTGCTCTGACGAGCTGCTGTCTCTCAGCCTCAGAGTTAGGAAAAGCTCGCCTCTAATTGGGAAGGCCCATATGAAATGGTGGAGGTCATCTGGCCTGGTACTTATCGCCTGAAGGAGTTCGGAGGGATGATGCTTCCACGATCTTGGAACTCAGAAAATCTAAAGATGTATTACCAGTAATCTCCCTTCAATAAAGTTGCTTCATTTCTGCATTATTATTCCCTGGTGTAGAAACTATGTGGTGACAGGGTTGAAGCAGTCGATAGTTGCCCGGTGTTAAGTGAACTGGAGGAGACCTCGTTCTAACCAGACAGAAAATGAGATCTCCCCCAAGCGCCTACACTAACCATGGCTGTAGGAGATAAGATCTCCCTCGGGGCAAATTCAATCGTAAGAGATAAGATCTCCCCAAGGCAACCTCGACTGTAGGAGATAAGATCTCTCCCGAGCGTCCGCATCAACCTCGGCTGTAGGAGATAAGATCTCCCTCGAGCACCTGCACCAATCTCGACTGCAAGAGATAAGATCTCCTTCGAGCGCCCGCATCAAACCTCGACTGCAAGAAGATAAGATCTCCTCTGAGGTAACCTCGATTGTAGGAATAAGATCTCCTCCGAGCGTCCGCATCAACCTCGACTGCAAAGATAAGATCTCTTCCAAGGCAACCTCGACTGTAGGAGATAAAATCTCCCTCGAGCATCCGTTCAAACTCGACCGCAGGAGATAAGATCTCCCTCGAGGCAACGCTCGACTGTAGGAGATAAGATCTCCCGCCATGGCAACCTAGACTATAGGAGATAAGAATCTCCCCCGGGGTAACCTCCACTATAGGAGATAAGATCTCCCGGGGCAACTTCGGCTGTAGGAGATAAGATCTCCCCCAAGGCCAACCTCGGCTGCAAGAGATAAGATCTCCCTCGGGATAACCTCGACTGCAGGAGATAAGATCTCCCCCAGGGCAAACTCGACACAGGAGATAAGATCTCCCCCAAAGGCAATCTCGACTGTAGGAGATAAAGATCTCTTTCGAGCGCTCGCATCAACCTCGACTGCAGAACAGATAGAAATCTCCCCCGAGGCAACCTCACTGTAGGAGATAAGAATCTCTCCCGAGCACCCGCACCAACCTCGACTGTAGGAGATAAGATCTCCTCTGAGCGTCCGCATCAACCTCGGCTGCAAGAGATAAGATATCCCCCGAGGCAAACCTCTGCTATAAAGAGAAAGATCTCCCTCGAGCGCCCGCATCAACCTCGCTTGCAGGAGATAAGATCTCTCCTGAGGCAACCTCGACTGCAGGAGATAAGATCTCCGCTCGAGCGCCCGTGTCAACCTCGACTGTAGAGATAAGAATCTCCCCCGAGCGTCCGCATCAACTCGATCGTAGGAGATAGGATCTCCCCGAGCAACCTCGACTGTAGGAGATAAGATTCTTCTCCGAGCATCCGCACCAAACCTCGGTTGTAGGAGATAAGATCTCCCCCGGGATAACCTCGGCTGCAGGAGATAAGATCTCCCCCGGGACAAAAACTCGATCGCAGGAGATAAGATCTCCCCGCGGGAACCTACGACTGTAGGAGATAAGATCTCCCAGGGGTACCTCGACTACGGAAGATAAGATTCTTCCTCAGGACAAACTCGACGTAGGAGATAAGATCTCCCCTGAGGCAATCTCGACTATAAGAGATAAGATCTCCTCCGAGGATCCGGACCAACCTCGGCTGCAGGAGATAAGATCTCCTCCGAGGCAAACTCGGCTGTAGGAGATAAGATCTCCCCCGAGCACCCACGTCAACCTTGGCTACAGGAGATAGGATCTCTTTCGAGACAACCTCGGCTGTAGGAGATAAGATCTCTTCCGAGGCAACCTCGGCTATGGGAGATAATATCGCTCTTGAGGAGCTCAACCTTCGATCTCGGCCACCAGAGACAGGATCAACTTCAACCTCGGCTGAAGAAGAGATCTTCCTGAGTCTCCACTACAAACAAATGCAGAGCCCAAAAAAGGACTTCGACGGTCGTTTGTTTTGGTACTCCCTTCCTCCAAATTTCAAACTCAAAAATGGGGGGACTATTGTTGGAGATGAACCCCGCTTCCATCGAAGTTCAGTCCGATGCTTAGGCTGGTGCAACCGATAGTCATGAAAGGGTTTCAGTGGACGAACCTTAGCTGAACTCCTTCAGCTGGCCAAACTCTTAAGTGGTCGAGCTCATCCGACTGAATCCCTCAGCGATTTGTTCTCGATCGCAACTCCTCAGCGGTCATCCTCGCCAAACTTCTCAGCGGCTTATAATCAACCAACTCTCAGCGGCTGTCAATGCATCGAACTCCTCAGCGATCGTCCCTTGATCGAACTCCTCTGCGATCATCCCTCGGTCGAACTCCTCTACGGTTGTCCCTCGGTCGAACCCCTCAGTTGTTGTGCCTCGATCGAGCTCCTCAGCGGTCGAGCTCCAGTCGGACTTCTTCCAAACACCTCCTTCGGTCGGATTCCTGGATCTCTCCTTCCAACGGATGCTTATGGGAGTCGAACTCCTTCCGAGCTCCTTCAGCTATTGTTCCTCCCGGGCGGCCCCCCCAGCCATGTTTCCATCGGGAGTTCAAACTCCTCCAAAATGGATACACGTCAAAGCTCTTCAACCCTTCATTCAGCCTCGAGTGGCTCAGTATCAAGACAGTTGTAGCCATTACCATCAGTCCACTGCAGGTGACAGCGATCCACTATCAGGCGGCGATGGCTATCACCATCAATCCATTATAGGCAGCGCTGCAGACAGCACCTTCCCCTAGGACTGACTTCATCGGACCTCGAGCGGCCCACCACCATGCAGCTCTAACTATCACCATCAAGCTCTGTCTATACAAAGGACCCTCCAGATACGCTAACTTTAGGCTTTAAACTCTAAGCTCTAAGCTCTCCTCTTCTTCTCTAGACTCTGCGGAACTCATTCCCGAGCACTCCATTCCTGTTGGTCAGGGCTGACTTGATCATCGGAGGGTCCTACCTGAGCCACTCCGCACCGGCTCCAGACGGAACTTTATTTTATAGTTCCTCGATGGCGACCTCATCCACCTCCACTCCAGCTAATTCCAGCGATGACCAGATTTCACATCACAGAAACCATGCTAATATTGATTCTGAAAGAGTTCAAGATTCACGTCTTTTTCTTAATATGGGCCGACCATATGGCCGTATCAAAGGATTTTTATTGGACAAAAGAATGTGGATACAAGCACATCGATATGTACTCTTCAACTATGATTGTAGTATTGTTGAATCTCCTAGAAAGTAAATTATACTTTTTAACTATTAGGATTTCTAGGTGATAAGCATGCTGACTTTTTTTATCTCATAAAACTATGTAGCAGAAAGATAAGATTAAACCAATTTTAATCTTAAGCATGCATAAATCTAATTCTAAAAAAATCACCTGAGGATCATTTTAAACATGCTATGAAATAAATAATTGAGATCTAAAAATTAAAACAAAGAAGGAAGAACGATTACCTTAATCGCTGTCTTTGTTTTTGCTTAGATCGAATCTTGCGGATGTTCGGGGTTTCTATCGGAGCCGCGTACATGCTCAGCCTCTGGTGGTATTCACACAAAGATGTCCTGATCGAAGCACCAAGGCTACCAGAGTGCTAGCACCTTGCAAGCATCACTTCTTTCTTGGATCAATAATCTTCTTCTTTAAGATCTTGAAAAAGAAAATCTACTGTGCAAACCCTTCGTGCAGTTGATCTATTCAGAACACTCAGAAGAGAAAGAAAAACCCTTCTTCTCTTCTTCTCTCTCTAAACTCTCTCTCTATCAGATCAGATCTAATCTCAAAGTATATGGGGCATGGAGATAGAAGGAAGAAAAGAGAGGAGGCATGAAGATGCTCTTGTAGCTAGGAAAGAAACCATGCACACACTTTCGTAAGCCCTATCTTTTTTCTTTCATTTTTTTTTGATCCGAAGCTCTAACCTGATAAGAAATAAATCCTAATTTGATTTAGAGTCAAACTTTATCAAGAAGAGCCCAAACCCTAAAGGGAAGCACCAACTAGCACCTCCTCTTTATCTCATGCATGCACAAGAGAAGGGGCGCACATCTCCATGTGCATTCTCCCTCTTTCAGCATAAAAATAAGAGAGAGAAGCCTAGTAAAAGTGGGCTTAGGTGGGCTAAATCAATTGGGTTTAAAATCTGAATCAAAATTCGGCATAAATCAAGTCAAATTTGTAAAGCTATCAAACCTAATTTTGAAAGGCCTATCAACTCGATCCAAATCAATATGAACGAAGTCCAACTTGGATATTAAATCCATTAGTCTTAAATTAAATTTAAACTTAATTAAATTAAATATAATTTAAATTAATTAAGAACTTGATCCTAATTTAATCAGGCTACTTGAATTTAACACTTGTATTAAGTCCTCTTATGCCTAATAGTTTATCTATTTCTAAATTTGTAACCTTCAATCAATTAGTAGTTCCTTAATTCAAACCATCAATTCAAATTGACAATTTATTATGATCATGTCATATGATCAAGACATGCTCTTTTTGTGCGTGACTCTTCTGGTATATTCTATCGATAAGTGAAACATAACCAGGTCTCTATTACAATATCAATCAAATTTTTGGATGGACTAAATAATTCCAACTCAATCCAACAAGAATCGTTGATCTCAAAAAGTGATCTTCAGTGAGTTCTCACAATCCATTCGATGATGTCTAGCAGCATGTAAGTGGTAATCCAATCGAAAGAAAGATGAATTTCTAGGTGTAGTTTATCGTGTGATCAAGCTCTTCTATCGAAAGTTTCGATAGATGCAGGTCATGGAAACTCCATCAAAATCCTAAGCATCTATCATATGCCAAACTTAATTAGCTCGAGTCCAATTATGAATTCTATAAAATTTTTTTCTATAACAGAGCTACTGTGGTCATAAACTCATAGACGTCATTTTTAGGTCGTCATGGGACTACTCCTCAACTACTAAGATCGATAAGATCTCCTATAAGTGACACCCACTACTCCTACAACGAAACCTACTATAGCAACATCTAACTATAAAAGACTCATTGAGTTGGCAATATTTTTGTGTAGTCCAACTACACACTATAGCAATCAAAAAATAGTCCACTAACTGAGTGAGTAGACCATCCAGTGACCTTTCTCGCTCTTGTCATGCTCAGTCCAATTTTATCTCTATCAAATCACCTGCACTCTCATTTCTAATATTTTCATACATAAACTCAAGATCCATCTATCCCAAAAAAAGTGATCTATACACCAGTCTAGTTGGATCCAATCACTGTCTTATGAATGATCCATAGATTGGGAGCATTTAAGATTAATTATATATGAACTATTGGGAATCAGTGCGCACAAAAGCCATCATCAACTAATTGATGATTGAGTTATTTTAATGAATTGATATATAATTATTAATTAAATCAAAAATTATTCTAGCTTTCTTATCATAAATCTTTCATCTTCTAATAAACTTTCATTTATTGTGATGAAATTCTTAGAAATATTTAGAATCGACAAAGAAGAATTTATCGTTTAGTCTTTAAAATTGTTCACAATCAAATAATACGTTATTACTAAGGATGATAATGTTTATCCGAGTCATAGGTTCATTGGTGTGCCATAAAAAGTTGGTTTGTCCTCTTAACGAAGAAGTATGGAAAATACTGATATGGGATGTTAGGTGAGATGCAAGGGATACATCTGGCATTGAACATGACTGACTTCAGAACTTTTCTGCTATCAAGAATTATTCTAATGGAATATGGACATAAGTGTCCCTCCAATCTAAGATCACCATGGTGACTTTCAAGCAACTCACTGTGCTTTGATGCTGGATTATCTGAATTTTTAATTTAGTAATGGAAAATTTCTAAGTACAATCAAGTACTTGAAGAGTCGGTGTGTGAGTCAAGATGAAATTGACCACTCCTGAATACAGAAGCTGTATTCAATAGTATTTCAATTTAACAAAGTCTTGGTCAGGATAGTCCTAGTGAGGGGTCATAGGACTACGATTAACTTTGAATATGATTTAGATGTATATCTTCTTGAGGGTTGATAGTTTACCCTGAGTCATCACATATGCACAGAGGTCAAAGAGATGATTATGTGGTAACTATATTTCAATTAGATTTAAATATATTATTATAAGCTATTTAATTCTATTCGAACATCAGGATAACCATTGCTAGATGATCACTCGATTACACAGAAAATTGGTTTCCTATGCTATAGGCTTTAGGTTTGAACTTATAGGGTCAACCACACTAAAGGTTCCTACCGATCTAAATGGATCGATGCAAAAGAAGTTTAATTAGTAATTTAATCCTTTCTACACTTTGTTAAGTGATTATTTTTGGATCAAGATCAATTGATAGTTCATTTAGATTTGACTGATAGGTTATAGAGATGATCTAAATCGTCAAAAAGGTTTAATCCTGATTTGATTAGGAGAGTTTGAACTTAATTATTCTAATTTAATTAGATTTTAACTGAGCCTAATTATAACTTAAATAAGTTGGGATTTATAATCTAGTCTAATTGGGCCTAAGCAATTTGGATTAGATTGTTCAATGGATACTAATGTAGACTATTTGACTAGTCCTTCCCATATGGCACACCCTTTGGACTTTCTTTCTATCTCCAGAGGGGGGCAAAAGAGGTTTCATCATGAGTTTTTATTCATGCAAGGGAGGGCATGCCATTCTTCTTCTCACATGCCATAAAGATTAGTTTGATCTAGTTACAATTCAATTCGAATGGGATTTGAATTTTGCATGATGACACTTTGTCTAAATCAATCCCTCACGCCTCCTCCCTTGTTATGCACATAACTATAAAATACTAATTTTTATGGTTGTGAAACATAGGAAGGAAAGAAAAGAGAAGGAACATCCGAAGAGACCGAGAAGAAGAAAGTCTCTTTTTAACATGTGTGAGAAAAAACCAAGGCGCAAGGGTTTGGGTGAGAGCATACCTTAGATCTATACTCGGGTTGGGTTTTTAGTTGTGAGTTATGAGAGTCATGATTTCATAAAACTACTGGAAGACCTTCTCTTCATCATCTTCTACATTCATCAAGATCTTGAGCATTCAAAGATCCTGTGAAGAAGATCAAAAGAAGTTTAATCTATATCAGTCGTTGAAGGTTTCTACAGAGCCAGCACTCGGGAGGAACTGATCGGGTTCACAGGGTCCTCGTATTGATTATCTTGAGGTCAAGTGCATATGTTGCTGGCATCATATGTTCAAATCTATCACCGAGGAGATCAAATTGGATTGAGCATTCTTCTACTTATAAAAAGATAACATATTCTGAACATGTAGAGCAGTAAAATAGTTTTACTATTGATCCTATTTTTAATTTCAGATATGCATGCATATATAATACATTAGATCCTATAGCATATAGAATTTTTAGATTAGATCTATAACTTTTTTTTATTAATATGATTAATAATATTATTCGCTGTGCATTTATCAAAAATTTTTTTGAAAGTAGAGCTAGAAATCCTATGCGCTTCCTTCAATTGGCATTAGAGCAACAGGTTCTTTGATGTGTTCTATATGCATGATTTAGATTATTTTTAGATTAGATCTAAACAATAATCTAATCTAAAAAATAAAAATGATGAATTGCACGAACTGTAGGTTGTTCTGCGTAAGATTTATCCCTTATAATTTTTAATCCATGAATTAGTACTTAATGTAGAATTCTAAAATAATTTCTTAATTTTTATGTAGAGTACATAGTTTTAGGTTAAATCTGAAATAGGAATCTTAGGAAAGATTCTGTTTGCTGGTCGAGCCGGCTCTCTCAGATCAAAATCGCTCGATCAACATGCCAAGTCATGATACGATTCTGCTTGATGCTCCAGTCGGCTCGATCAGGAACTGGACCAGCTTCGGTGGGATCCAATCTGCCCAAATGGAATGAAGCAACGCTTTGAGCCTTCCGCCAACTGGCTTATCTTTAAGAACCGAGCCAGCTCAGCTTCTGCTTGGACCAGCCTCGGATTGGGATCCGAGCATAGCTGACTGAGAATTTATAATATCATAATTGGTGGGTTTTATAAGAATCAAAGCCTAATATCTAGTCTTATTTATGAAATAAGTCTTGATCCATTTTTTAATGAGTCGATATATTTAGTAAAATTAGTGCTAGGATGTAAAGAAATTTCAAAAAAAAATTAAAAAAATATTTTTAAAATATCAAACCCCAACGCCTCAAGTTTTAAAACTTAATTGAGAATTAAGTATGAATGAATTAGGGATCTAGAACATTATGGAATAAAATTCTAGTCAATTGATTATAAATTATGGATTCTCGGGTTAGTCGAATTAAAGGTCTATTAATTGGATTTAGACCTAAAGTTAGTTAAGAATGGACTAAATTAGAGTAATTGATCAAATCTCACCAAACATTGATTTAGATTAGGTCAAGAATTTTAGACTCAATTACAATAGTTATTAGTTTGGTCAAAGTTCATGCATTTATGAGGACCAAATGGCTTGATTCGTAGCTACCGATCGAACTAAAATTGCTAGATTGGTCAAATTTGAAACTAAATGAACCAAGATTGTATCTAAATAAGTCTGACAGCTTAGATCAGTGATTTTTAATTAGGAAGCTAACGTCGTACTGAATTCAAACTTTGAATGAGTTAATGCAATCATTCTCTTCAACTGATCTCACTTACTCTGGCCACTAGTAATTAGATTTTGAATTAGACCACTTGGTGAAATTTGTGAACTCACCCATATCAATTAGGTTAATCAGTTTAATTGCATTTTAGGTGCTCCTTATGCCAATTTTGATTAGGTCCTTATTATCTGACTGTGAAGTCAGTGGAAGGATTCAAATTGGCTGGGTCAATTCTTCTTAAAAAATTGGTTTTAATAAAATCTTCTTCTAAAAATTATTAGATCCTTAAAAATGAAAAAGTTTTATGGTGATGACTAAGTCATAGCCTCCATTAAAGTTGAGTGATAATGGATCCATTAGTTTATAACATTGAAAGTTTCAAAAAGTCTGGTGATTTATTAACTAATATTATAATTCCATGATATGATATTTGATCGTATCTTTCTAATGGTGCTTCAGGTTGGTCGACCAAAGTTGGGCCCTGATTATTTATTGGTCTGATGCATTAAATATTGTCCATATTATGGTGGATCTAACTAGATCCTTTCAGTGGAGGCCAAAGCCTACTGATTAGATTTTTAGGGAAAAAATTAAATTACTAGAAGTTATTTGGTGAAACAATTGATTATGAACCTATCCATAGGTGCACATGGGTTACCAACTACAGTTGAACTCGTGTGTGAGTTATGTAGTATTTAGTACCATACTAAAAAATTAGGGAATAATTTTTAAATTAAAGGTAGAAGCTATCAATTCGAATAAAATAGTAGAAGAATCTTTAGACAAAATCTAAGTCTTTAGAGTAAATAATTCATATACTAATTAGATCTATGGTTTTCTTTTATGCAGAATCTGGCCCACTATCCTGTTCGGCTCCGGTCATTATTGAATAATGAACAAATCATGGATCCAACCTTTAATAGTTTGATAATCGAGTTGAATATCATCCTGGAGCATGAAATGGTCTTATTATTGTTTGATGCTTATCGGACATCTGAGGAAGGCCAGCCCTGAATGCTATTAAAGTATGGTGAGAGATTACTTTAACCAGAAGTGGCTCAATGACTGACCCACCATTCGGTGCAATTATGCTTAGCGGCAATGAAATGATGAGTTCACCTACAGAATTCGAGAATGCCCAGTCTGAGGAGATGCTTCAAAATATTGAATGACTCCTTGGTATGCTGACGACTCTGAAAGCATTAAGAACTAGTTGTGCCATTTCAATGCTCATTGCGGGTGACTGTTCACTGATCATGTATTGTACATGATCGAGATGATTGAATGCCCTGAGTAAGCCTAATTTTTTTCTTGCACGAGCTAGCTGCCTAGGCTCAGCGATCCTAAATTCATTGCCCAAGTCTTCCTTCCTGTTCTTACTCATTTTAGAAGGATAAACCTGTAGTGAACTACCAATGGGTTTTACGGTTGATGTAGAACTTATAAAAATGATCATAAGCTCCAAAAGGATCGAATGAATGTTGTGAGAGGGCTTCTTCTAGTCGATCTTTCAGAAAGAAAAAGAAGAATAAGAAGAGGAAATAATCAGGTGCAGCCGTGTGCGCGTGTCTGCATAGATTAGGCAAGAGGACCTGATTTAGAGCCCACGTGGAGTCCTTCCTTTGGCAAGAAGCCGGGCATTGAAAGAGGAACTATACTCAAGTCAACATTGTACCCTAGACCCGAGACGGTTGAGGAGAAAATAAGTAGGTTGTTATGCTAGATATTATATGCATAACACCTTGCACTTCTTCAATTCATGATACTACTGCCTGGGTATTAGGAATACTGGCTAGTCTTTATCATATTTTTGTCTAATTTGATGCAGGATTTTATAGGGTCAGTATGAGATTGATGAAGTAAGACGAATTCCTGATATTGAGATGGAAGATAAGTTTCAAAGTTCTAGCTATAGAAATCATGAACCCTTAATCAGATTTCTCATAAGAGTTATTCTTAAGTGATTGTCACTTTTGTCAAATTTTTTTATTTGAATGTAATTTCTGTAGGCCTTTTGGCTAAGAATAGTTATCAGTTTTCAATAAAATAATTTTTATGATATAATTTGAATGAATGTTAATAGTTTGTATTAGATAATTAAATAATAAAAATTTATCTATTATCATAGCCTAATTAACGTAGTCCAGACTTCAGTAAATATCTAAAATAGAATGAAAGCATCAGATAGTCTAAATCTTGGCATTGTAGGCTAGGTCACATCAATAAGAATAGATAAAATAAGTTTGGCTTAAGAGAGAATTCTTGAGGGTCAGTGGTTGTGAATCACTTCCGACCTTTGAGTCCTATCTCCTTGAGAAAATGATCAAGTTATCTTTTATTAGAAAGGGTGAACATGCCAATGAACTCTTGGGTCTAGTACATACTGATATATATGGACCCATGAGCACAAGCACTAAAAATGGATATTTCTACTTCATAATCTTCATAGACTACCTATCGAGGTATGGATATGTCTATTTAATAAAATATAAGTTGAAGTCATTTAAAATATTCAAACTATTCCATAATGAGGTAGAAAAATAAATTGGAAAGAGTATTAAAAACTCTCAGTCTGACCGAGGGGTAGTACCTTTCCTAGTAAAATTTCTTGACATATCTTGGGAAAAGAAGAAATTCTCTTCCCAATGATTCCTAAAATACCACAGCATAATGGGTGTAAAGTCCCAAAGGAGGAATTTCCGATCCTATTGGACATGGCTCGATCTAAGATGGGGTTTTGGCCGGTTGCTGATCTTCCTCTGGGATATGCATATAAGATGTGGGACGAGCATAGCAGTACTCCCGCACCTTAGGATTTGGGGGTATCCCAGCTTATGTCGAAACGTTTAGTTAATGGAACAAGCTTGATCCTAGGTCTAATAAGTATAGTGTTTATAAGAATACCCAAAAGAAAAAGGGGACAACCCAAAAAAAGGATATTACCTTCTACCTAGTCTGATGAGCAGGAAAAGTGTTTATCAGCCTAAGGAGTCTATTTTTAGAAAACGAAGTTTTTGTGAGGACTAATACCGTTTAAAGGTCGAACGCATTGAACGAAAGTTAATAGGTGGAAGAGAAATCGACACAAATAGCTGAACTGAACCAAATTTGATTTTGAATAAACTCAAAAGCCTACTAAATCTGTACTCTTAAGATGAATCTAGTAGAGTGACCATGTCAAGTCGGATAGATACTATAATTTCTTAGTCTGGGATGGTGATCCTGGTTTGAATTCGATGAAGACCGATGAGGATCCGATCACCTACATAGAAATGCAATGCAGAGACCTAACTCTAAAAAATATTGAGGCCCTGAGAATTCGAAATGAGTCCATGAAG